>JAHBCN010015635.1:0-10000 GCA_019359885.1 Listronotus oregonensis
AAAAACTTCTCCTGCAAGACGGTAGTTTTATTTTTTTTTCTCTCTCCATCGCAGACAGAAATATTTGAAAATTTTGAAAAAAAAAATTCGAATTATTTTTTTACTTTAGGAAATCGATTGACCTATGACCTTTTTGTAATATCACTCAGTATACTCTAAACTACTTATAAAAAAAATTAGCCAGTTCGCTAATTACTTGTGCTCATAGTGTAAAATTTACTCTACCAACTGGGCTACTACTTGACAATCGGTTTAAAATTTTAAAAAACACCTAGAAAAAACCTTAGCCAAAATTTATTTAGATAAATTTTTGTTAACTTAAATTCAATAACAAATTTGTTTTAACCATATTAAACCTACCTTTTCGGTAACGGCTGCTGTTTGTGCATACAAGCGATCCAATTATCCAAAAACCAAGTACTCGCGACCACCCTTCTTCCACCACCAGCAATCTTTTGTAAAGCCCTTCTGACAAACCCGTAACATGTTTCGCTTGGTGATGATAAGGAAGAACTGCCAGTGGAAGCTTTACGAGAGGGATCTATTGAGCGGCCTTTTCGTTGGTAACTAGCTCTACTTTTACGCTTAAATGTATTTCTAAACCTAAAAACAAAATAAGAGATATAATGGTATATAAATATATTAAATATCGGGTTAAACTTTAGTTTTTGAACCTCACTTAGAATTCAAACTACGAGCCATTGAACAATTGAAAGATGTAAGTAATAACTGATGAGACCATGGATATATTCTGTGAAAACGCTGTATAAAAAAATGGAAAATTAAATTTTAAAAAACCAAATCGAACTACGACTAAAAAAAAAAAGACAATAATTAACGAGATCAGTGAAACTAACACCAAATAAAAAAGAAGAATGAGATATAGTAAACGGCACCAATTTGGGGGTCCTTTTTTGTAAAGGGCCCCTTTTAGGTACCCCGTAAAACGTAGGCAAAAAACGAGATCGAACTGATGAAATTCAGCAGAATATACTGATAAAGAAGCTACCGGCCACTTTGAAGTAGGGCCAGTGTGGGTTAAGTACGAGTACCACTTCAGACATAACCATCTCAAAGAGACTTTTTTGGACAAACAATGAGCCAGCCAGGTCGCAGATCAGGAAAGACACGCTAAAGATACATACAGCCAATACTACATGGCAGAAGCTCTCGTGTGACTCTGAAGAATACATGGCACTTATTGTAGGGCATTGTGGCTCTTGAAACCGATATAATTTCCCGTATCACAGCGACGGTGACATGGCACCCAACGTTGGGCGTCATGGTTCTCGAGATTCTTTCATCTTATCCCAAAGAAAACACTTCTGTCAAGCATTTAAAATAATGTTGTATTTATTTGATGTTATTGTGTTACCAAGAAATAAATGCTTACTGTGATTTTGTAAAAATGTTTTAAAAAAATTTTTTTTACATACTTTTTTTTTCTGATTTTGTTTTGATTGCTTTTTTAATTAAGATAAAAAACTTCTGTGAGAACTATAGTATGTTTTATTGAATAAATATTATAGAAAAAATGTTAAGACTTTTGAATAAGATAAAATAAAATTTAATATTTCTGGTTAGTTAGTTTTAGCACTTTGTATAAAAGGTGATATTACGGAACAATGCAGTATCTTGTGGAAGCATATACAAACGTAAAGAAATTATAAGGTTTAATCCGAACCCTCAAAATACGGATAAATATTTAGCCTAAAAAAATGAATTTAATATTCTTGTTAAATATCTATAAATGTAGCTCATTGCATTAAATAACAAGCTTAAGTAATACTTACCTAAATGATTTGTTAGAATCACTATCCGATTGAGTGTATGCGTGATAGGCATGCTGACTATCATCTTCAGAGTTGGTCGCTGACGTCATTTCACAAGATGTACTTATATTTTTGGGCCTTCTCCAAGGTACCAATACGTCCTGTGATTCAAACTTTCTAAAAATTAAAATAATATATAAAAAAAACAGTTTTTATGATTATTATTTGGACATGTAATGTAGTTTCATTTTTGTCGGATTTTTTTTTATCGATAATCTGTAGTTTTTATGTATTTTTACATTAAGAAACTATAATTTAGATAAAATGTACAGAGAAAAGCAATTAATCGTCCAGAAGTTTTAGTATATACTGAATGATTCCCAAGTTGACGCTTTTTTTAAACTGTATATAGAGCTCATTAAAATAAACAACTTGTTTAAATAACTTTATTCAAAATACTAAAAAATATAGAAGTCACATTCATTTAGTGTGTCGAATACGGTCTTAAGTAAGTTGTCACCACCCAAGAAGCCTTGGGGTTGTGGTGCTTGGACACGTTAAACGCAATTTTCACGCAATGTTGTCCACATTTATTTTGACTTAAACCGACTCAACTTCCAATCACCCAAGTACTTGGGTCCAGAATAAGCCCGCAAGGGAAACCGTCGCGCGTACAATCTCGAAGCAACGTTTGCAGATTAACGACATTCTCCATAAATGAGGAACATATCCACGTATTCATTATTTTTAAATTATGCCATTTTCGCGATTTAACAATAATTTAAAATTAAAATTAATCCTCGCGTTGTCCCGTAGAAGCAATGCGACTAATTTATACTGCGTGATTAACAAGACAAAAAACAAGCGTAAATAAGAAATAAACTATCTTTTTATGCCCCCGGGCCCCCTTTAAAACACTTTCAAATAAATTATTGTAGCCTTGCTATTTTTGGGTCTTTGAATTGTATTTAAAAAAGTTGTTTATTTTAACGGGTTTGATACACATTTTAAAAATAACTTGGGGAAACATCCTGTATAGTTAAAATTGCCCAATTGATGATAAAATAAGTGACGTACGAACCCCAAAAAAACTTCAAAATAGAGTATATATATATAAAATTTTATTTAAAATATTATTATTTTATTTAAAAAAAAATATTTTTTTTTAATTATATATATATATATATATAATTATATTTTTATTATCATTTATTTTCCTTTTTTTTTAATTAAAATTTTTATACTTTCAGACGTTACCTTTAAACCTCGGTGCTTTTTAGAAAAAAAATTTTTTTAAATGAAAAAGGTGAGCGGGGGTTTTTTTTAAATGGAACACTGTGTATTTTTATATTTTTAATTTTTTGTCAACTTTTTTAAACCCAAAAGGGGTTTAGAAACAGAGAAAAAAAAAATAAAAAAAATTTTTTGCACCATTGAAAAAAGAAAAAAAATACCCATGATTAAAAATTTTAAAAAGGGGAAAATTGAGGGCAAATGCCCATGCATGTTTGGTTAAAATTTGAAGTACAGACAAAAAATTTGAAAACCCAAAATTTGAAAGACTTTTTTTTTTTTAAAAGACCCCCGTATTTTTTAGGTCGTTAGATGAATTAAAGAAAAAATTTTTTAATTTTAACCCATCGAAATTCCCAACACTTTTAAAAATTTTTTGTTGAAAACTCATTTTTGCATGTATTTTAATAGTAATACCATTGAATAAAAATGATAGGTGGCTATGAAAAACAATTTATTGAATTTTAGTTTCCAATAACGTTAATTATTACCAGAAATTGGTTGAAGTTACATAAATGTTAGCCGAAAGTATTAAAAAAATTAAAAAAATTGGTTTTTTAACATTTAAAGGTTTTTTAAAATTAATTTTATTTCAATTAATAAATAATAATTATTTACTGGAATTTTTATAATATGTCAAACTAAGATTTTGTAAGTTAAATAAACTCCAATGTTAATAAATTGTTTTTCATAGCCACCATCACTTTTATTCAATGTTATTCTATTAAAATAGATCGAAAATGAGTTTTCAACGAATAATTTTTTAATGTGTCGGGGAATTTTGATAGGGTTATAATTAGAAAATGTTTGTTTTTTAATTCTACATCTAACGACATAAAAAATAAGGGCTCGTATTTAAAATAAGAAAAATAAAGTGTTTTTCAAATTTAAAGGGTTTGACACTAAATTTTGGACACCCTGTACAGTTCGAATTAACCAAACATGACATAAGGACGATATAACCCTACTTAATAAGTTCCTTGTTAAACTATTAATCAGCCCATGGGTATTTTTATTCATTTTTAAAACAATAGTGCAAAAACAGTTTTTTTATATTTTATTTTTTTCTGAAATTACTGAACCGATGTTGACAAAATTTTAGAGGAAGATGTTATACAAAGGTAAAAATATAAAAAAATATACAGTGTTCCATTTAAAAAATGCACCATCGTGACGTCACACTTTTTGCGACACCCGTATAACAAAATTATTTTTCTGAAATGCACTGTAGGTTAAAGGTAACGTCTGCAAAATATGAAAATTTTACAGTGAATAATAAATGAGCTACAAAACGGAGGGTGGGGGAATTATATATATATATATATATATATATATTATATATATTATATATATATATATATATATATATATATATATATATATATATATATATATATAAAATAAAATATATATTTTAATATATATATAATATATAATATAATATACTGCCAATAATAAGGTTTAATCTTGGGTAATTTTAAGGAGAAAACATATCAAATATATCTAAATTCTTATTTTTGAGCTACAGTTTGTTAATATTTTAAGAAAAAGTAAGTTTTTTATCATAATTTGTTATCACTCTTAGATATTTTTATAAAATTTTGTACACATCTTTTCATCACTAAGTAGCATTTTTTGACGTACGGGGTTTGAACTGACAATTTTTAAAGAAAAAAATGGTACGCCACTGACTTTTCTAAAGACCAAAACTATTTTTGAAATCCCCATTTATTTTGAAGCAAATTTTGTTCCTAGACTTACTTTCGTGCGACGTACCATTTTCGCGTAAAAAAATAAAAACCAAAAAAATTGTTTTCTTTAGTTTATTGCGACTGTTTTTGGTATTTTGTTAAAATTGAGTTGGCACACTTTTTTTGGTACAAAAACTATTTTTTTTTTATTTTTACCAGTGATGTTCGCGTAGGTATGATATTGAATATTTGAAAAAAAAACGATAAGCACATTAAATGCCCTCTTAAAGCCAATGAAATAAAAGTAGTTAGTAGGCTGGGTAATGAAAAAGCGCTATAATTTAAGATTTTGAATTAATCGTTTTACTTAATAAATCTCGATTCTTAAAACAAAATTGAAAAAAATCAGAGACGTACAGTTTAATTTTTGTCCCAAAAAAAAATGTTTCCACTCATAGTGGGTGCCAACTACATTTTAACAAAATACCAAAAACAGTCGTAATAAACTTAAGAAAAACATTTTTTTTTTTCATTTTTTTACGCGAAAACGGTTCGTCGTACGAAAGTAAGTCTAGGGGAACCAAATTTCTGCAAAATAAATGGGGGTTTTAAAAATAGTTTTGGTCTTTAGAAAAATTAGTAACGCACCATTTTTTTTTTTTTAAAAAAAAAAAAAAAAAAAAAAAATATAATTTATATATATATATATATATATATATATATATATATATATATATATATATATATATATATATATATATATATATATATATATATATATATATATAAAAAAAAATTTTTTTTTTTAAAAAATAAAATATATATATATATATATATATATATATATATATATATATATATATATATATATAAAAACAGGGTTTTGATTTAAAAACCATAAATTCAAAAAAAGGGGGGGTATTTTTTTTTAAAAAATCCTCTGACACGTCGATTTTTTTTTTGGGTCGGGCATATTTTGACATCAAATGTAGATATACAGGGTGTCGCAAAAAAAGTTTTACAGGAAAAATTTTTTTTCTTAAATGGAACCCACGGGTTTTTTTTGAATTTTTGGATTCCCCCGAAAATTCGAATTTTATTAAAAGTCATATACCTATCTTCAACTGTTCACGAAATAATTACGTTTAAATAATAATTATAACACTTTTTGCAACACAAATTGATTAATTATTTTCCACTTTTTTTTAAATTTTATTTTATCAAATGCTGGAAGTGGCCGCCATTAACAGCATCTCAAATCAGCATGAACCATTTATAACCAGTCATTTCAATTACCTATACACCTCTGTTTGTGAATATTTGACATAGACTTCAAATAAGTGTCAATTATTTAAAAGTTTCAACTGGTAATTGAAAAAAATTTTAACGTTAAACTGAGACTCAGAGAATCGAAATATTAATTATGCTTGGCTGTGGTAAGAAAACTAGAACACACAACGAAGTTCGAATTATGTTCAACAATAAATATCCGAACAGAGAACCTGTAAGTCAGTCTACAATCAGTAGAATTGAGGCTAAGTGGAGAAGACTGGAACGGGTTAAGGATATTGGCAGACCAGGAAGGGCCGGCGTTCCTAATGAAAAAAAAACTGGATCTCCTGGTTTCATTACATGAAAATCCGAACCTCTCAAGTACTCAGCTCGCTTTGGATAATACGCTTCATAGATCGACTGTAACAAAATTTTTAAAGAAGGAAAAGTGGCACCCTTATAAAATGCAAATTTCAAGAGCTACTAGAAGATGATCCAGATCGCAGAAACGGGGGTTTTGTGAGACCATGACCGAGAGAACGGGATAATAACCCTAGACTAGTGAAACAGATATGCTTTTCAGACGAGGCAACTTTTTGTTTAAATGGCCCAAGTAAATAGGCATAATTTTAGGTACTGGGCACCTGAAAACCCCACACTGGTTTAGGGAAAATATTCTCAGAATTATGAAAAGGTGAATGTATGGGCAGGGATTATTAATAACAGAGTAATTGGACCATACTTCTTTGAAGGAACTTTAAGGGAAAGGACGACTTTTTAGTAGACGACTTGATTCCAGCACTGGGACACTGTATCCTGATGAAAATAACCCAGACATGCCAAATCAAGAATTATGGTTTCAACAGGATGGGGCGCCTCCCCACTATACTGCTTTTTTGTTAGAAGTTTCCCTTTTGATGATGTTTTTCCAAATCGGTGGATAGGCAGACGTGGATCAATAGAGTGGCCACCTAGACCACCCGACCTTAATCCATTGGACTACTTTTTTTTGGGGTTATGTCAAAAATGAAGTGTACAAAGATAAGCCACACACGCTTGATATCCTCAAAGATCGCATTCGTAATGCAATTAGGAATATTTCTCCAGACACAGTTGAAAATGTACAACAAGAATTTATCGATCGCCTGGGGTACTGCAGAGCTGTTAATGGCGGCCCCCTCCCAACATTTGATAAAATAAATTTCAAAAATGTGGAATATAATTAATCAATTTGTGTTGAAAAAGTGTTATAATTATTATTTAAACGTAATTATTTCGTGAACGGTTGAAGATAGGTATATGACATTATACATAAAACGTGTCCAGAATTTTCGGAATCCAAAAATGCAAAAATATACGTGGGTTCCATTTAAAAAAAAATATTTTTCCCCCGTTAAACTTTCTTTTCCACCGTATGTCTACATTTGATGTCAAAATATGCCCGATCCAAAAAATAAAATCGACTTCCGAATTTTTCAAAAAGGGACTTCTTTTATTGAATTTTTTCCGTTATTAAATATATATATATATATATATATATATATTAAAATATAAAATATATATATATATATATATATATATATATATATATATATATATATATATATATATATATATATATATATATATATATATATATATATATATATATATTATATATATATATATATATATTTATATATATATATATATATATATATATATATATATATATATATATATATATATATATATATATATATATATATATATATAAAATATATATATATAAAAAATATATATATATATATATATATATATATATATATATATATATATATATATATATATATATATATATATATATATATATAAAAAATTTATTTTATATATATATATATATATATATATATATATATATATATATATATATATATATATATATATATATATATATACAGGGTAAGTCTTTTTAAAATGGGGGGCCCCCCATTTATTCTTTAAATATTTTAAAATTGAAAAAAAAAATTTTTTTTCAAAAATATTTTTTTTCGCCGCCCCATATTTTGAAACAACGTTTTTTATACGGGATCAAAAGCCCGTACAAGAAAGAAAAAATTTAATTTTTTTAAAAGACTCCCCCTATTTTTTTTTTCATTTTTGTTTTTGTATAAAATTCTAGATATTTTTTATATGGTATATCATATTCCCCATATTTAATTGTTTGCGAGATATTTCCATTTAAATGCAAATTTAAAACAAAAAAATCCGCTCACCTCTTAATGTTTTTTTACATTTCTATGGTTTCAACGGTTTTTGAGATATTTGTAAAATATCTTTTAAGTGACAAGATAAAAAAAATTAAAATTGGGCACACATGTGTAACTTGATATACTATTTGAAAAAAATAATGAAAAAATTAGTGTTATCATTTAAAAAACAATAGTCGCTGACGTCATACCTCAAATTTCGGACATGCTATATAAAATTGTATTACATCAAAAAGAGCTGCTCTTAGATATTTTTTATATGGCATATCATATCCCCATATTTAATTGTTTACGAGATATTCCCATTTAAATGCAAATTTAGAAGAAAAAAATCCGCTAATCCCTTAATGTTTTTTTACATTTCTATGCTTTCAGCGATTTTTGTAGAGTGACAAAACTGTCATAGTAATAATTAATAGGTAATAGGATATCAAATGATGAGTGGAAATGGTAAAACCAAAAAAAAAAAGGTTAAAATATTTTTTTTATAGATTAATAAAACTGCTTTTGACATTTTTAAACCATACATATATGGTTATTATGCAACTCAAAAAAAACCCTGAAACCACAGAAACGTAAAACAACATTAAAAGATGAGGGTTTTTTTTCCCTTCTAAATTTTTTTTAAATGCTCAAAAATTAATATGGGATAGATATGCCCTATAAAAAATAGAAATTTTTATGCAAAAAAAAAAATTGCAAAAAAAAATGGGAGTCTTTAAAAAAATAATTTTCTCCTTGTATCGGCTTTTGATACACCCTGTATACATAACGTTATTCGCAAAATATAGAGAGCAAAATCAAAATTTTTTTAAAAAATTTTTTTTTTAATTTAATTTTAAAGCAATAAACTTCATTTTGTTTTACCCAAAATAAAAAGGGGTTAAAAAAAGGGGGGAAAAATTTTAAAAAAAAAAGTTCATAAAAAAAAGGGGAAATGCTTGATTATATGATGGGGTGTTTAAATTTTTTCGTCTTTTGTTTATTTCACATTTCTTGAAAGCTCGTGAAGATTTGAGATGAGTTTTGTACCCAAATATATCTTATAGGTAATTTCAAAAAATTTTTTCTAACCCCCAAGTGGGTTGTCCGGTAAGTTCTTTTTTTGTTATTTCAGCAAAAAACTGTACGCCAGGGCCAAAAATTTGTATTGTTTCATAAAGCCAGTTTAATCCTGTTAAAAGTACCTCCTAAATTATCGTTTTTTTTAGGTTTTAAAATAAAAAAAGTATTAATCTGTAAACTGTTTTTGGAACGAATTAAAAAAAATAATGTTTCAGTTGGTTTTTTCTGTAAACGTCATTTCAATTTCACTTAATTTATTGTCATAAAAAATGAATGACATAAATCCTACCGTTTAAATTTTGGGTTTTTTTCAGTTAATTTTAAACGATTTCTACAAATCAAAACTTTCTACCAAAATAATGATTTTTTGGAATTGGCGATAGTGTACTTTTATTTTTTTTTGGGAAAAGGGATCAGAAAAAAAAAGGCCAGGATTTTTTAAGCAGAATTAGACTGGCTTTAAAAAGAAATAATTTTAAGAGCAGTGGCGTACAGGTTTCTTGGCTAAAAATAAGGACTTACCAAGAACGCCACTGATGAAGCCCAGAAAAAATTTTTCATGAAGTGACCTATAATTATACATTTGGGGGCCAAAACTCATTTAAAAAAACTCCAGGGGTTTTTAAAATTAAAAAACTAAAAGAAAAAAAAAATTTTA
>JAHBCN010015635.1:12500-20740 GCA_019359885.1 Listronotus oregonensis
TTCTCCTGGAAACCATAAATTTATGATTTTACGTGACCTCAGAAAAAAAAAATCGTTGGGTGAGACCAAAAAGTAAAATGTCGATTCATCAGAAAAACAATGTTTCTTATAAAATTTTCATTGTTATTTTCATTTCCATTACATTTTTCAAAAAATTGCCTTCGTCTAAAATGATCATCAGGAAAATTTCTTTTGGTTTTTTTTTCTTTGGATCGGTATCAATTTTTTCAGCACTTTTTCCACTGATCTTCTCTAAAATTTAAATTTCCAAATTGTATTAATGGGAAACTGTAGGATTTTTAATAACACTTGCCACTACCATAATTTTTTATTTTTTCCTTTTTTTTTGTTTTTTTTGAGGCACTATCATGTTTATGTTTTCTTGGGGTTAAACAACCAAATGTCAGAAAGTTTTTTAAAGACTCTTTAAAAAGTGGAAATCATTTGGGGTCGGCCTGGTTAGAAATTTAAAAAATTAAATTTTTTCCCGTTCGTAAACATCCATTATTAATAACTATTATTAAAAAAAAATTTTTGGTCGCAAATAATCGACACAGTACAACTATTGCTGTCGAGCGTTCGATACTAAAGAACTATTTCAGAAATAAACGTATTGAATTGTTTGGGTGGAAAATTATTGATCGATAAGCAATGCGTGCGGCGTTTTTTGGTACATCCAAAATCGTCTAGGATCGTCCTATGTTCGCAGTGGTCTGCGCTTTACTGTAATTAATTATTTATTTAAATTTATTATAATAAAAATTTTTTTTTTAATTTTTTTAAAATTAAAAATAATTTTTTTTTTTTATATTTTAAAAATATATATATTTTATTTAAAAATTTAAAAATAAAATTATTTTTTATGAAAAAGTATATTATTAATAAAATATTAATTAAAATAAATTTAAAAATATTATATTTAATGTTAATATTTTGAAAATATAAATTTTTATATAAAGGGGATTTAATTTTTAATTTATATATAATTAATTAATAAAAAATATCAAAAGTTTTCTTTTTGGGAAAAAACCCGCGGGAAAATTTAATATTATCAGGGTAGGACCAGAAGAGGCATTTTTAAAAAAAAATTTTAGTTAACAGGGTGCTAAAAAAATTGTGGAAAAAACTTAGTATTTTTCTTAAGGAACACTTGTATATTATTGACCAGGAAGATGCACTTAAATTGTGATAAATTTAATACCAAGATTTTCTAAAATTAATATTTTTTGAGAAATTAATGATTTTTCTAAAAAAAAAGGCTCAGTTTAGCGATTTTTTTCCCCAATAAAAGCAGTTAAATGTAATATGCGATCGCATACATTTATCCCCTTTTGATAAAATTTTGAGATTTGAACGCATCGATTATACAGGGTGATCACATTTCACAAAAGAGAAAAAACATGATTTTTTAAATGGGGAAACCTGTATATTTTCTAATTTTTGAAAAGCACTTTTGTTCTATTTTTTGACGATATTTTATTTTATACCCCTTTAAAAAAAACCGTTTGGTAAATATTAACCTCTAAATTTTAAAATTTTGAAATTTTCTACTTTTTGGTTTTTACTGGTATCAAACAAAAAAGCAATTTTTTTAGATTTTAAAAAAAAGCAAAAGAAAAATTTAAAAAAAAGGTTAAAAATGAAATTCCATTTTTTGCAGTTAAATAATTAGAAAAAGAATATTTTACTTTTTAAAAAAAACTTAAACCCATTTAACATTTAAAAAAAAAAAATTTATTGGACAATAAAAAAATTTTTACAATACAGTTACATTTAATTATCTTAAATTTTTAATAGATGTTCAAATGTTCTGCCCGTTCTTAAATACACAAATGTAATCTCCGAACGAAAATTTTTCCTGTACCGCCATAAAATTTCGTTCTAATATTATGAAATGCTTTCCGTATTTGAACTTTCATATTTTCTCGGGTTGTATTCCAAATACTTGCTTTTTAACATATCCCCATAGATAAAAATCAGGGTGAAGTCCGGATCTAGGGGCCAGATTGGGCCCCTGGGCCAACCATCATTTTCTTTCCATTCACTTAAAAATTCTCTTCGGTTTGGGCATAATGCGGGGAGCACCTTTCTAAAAACCTTTTGTGGTTTCTTGTCAACGTGATGAAGTAGGTTAGGCAATTCTTTTTGAAAGAAATGTACATAGCATCTCCGGTCAAACGATCCTGAAAAAATATGGCCCAATAATATACTGTCCAATATCCCCCAATTTCTTAAACACTCCCCAATATGAAAATCTAAAAAACAAAAATGCATTTTTAAAGAGTGGGAACGTTTCCCTTTTTTACTCTGTTAATCAAGAAAGATGACTGTATGTTTCTTACCAAAAAAAATCAAAAAGAAAAAAAATTAAGGTTTAAAAAATTTGGGGTTTAATATCTACCAAAGGGTTTTTTTTTAAGGGTTTAAATATTTTCACCTAGAAGTAGAAAAAAAGTACTTTTCAAAAATTAAAAAATATACAGGGTGTACCATTTAAAAAAATCATGTTTTTTCTCTTTTGTGAAATGTGATCACCCTGTAAAACCCGGGCGTTTAAAATCTAAAATTTTATCAGAAAGGAAAACCCCAATGTATGTTTTTTGACCGCGTATCTTGTATTACATTCAACGCTTTTTAAATTGGAAAAACTCGTTAAATTGATTTTTTTTAACAGAACCCTAATTTCTCTTAAACTAACATTGGACCCTTTCTTGGTATTTTTATTAGCAACTTAACGAAATCTTCGTGGTCAATAATAACAGGGTGTTCCATGAAAAATACCAATTTTGGGTGGGCCCCTGCTTTTCCGCGGTTTTAGGTATTAATGTAATCTTTCTCCCCCATCTTGGACTATCCGTAAAATATATATATATATATATATATATATATATATATATATATATATATATATATATAATTTTATTTTTTATTTTTTTCCCGTTTAATCCGTTTGTCAGTAGATGAATTTTCACGACGTTTCGCCAACATCTCAGTTGGCATTTTCAATGATGCTTCCTGGGTGGCTGCTCGACTTGGAATGAGTGTTTTTCTTTGGATGTCCTTTTTTACGGCTGCGTAGATTGTATTTTTTGGTTCATTGGTTGTCACCGTTGGGTTTGTTGACTTGGGCCGGTGTTCTTGGTTTGTCATCTTTGACCTGTTTTTGTTTTTAAGTAAGGTTTTTCCCTATGATCGGAAAGTTTTTATCGTTTTCTTATTTGGGGTTTTTTGAGTTTTCTTTTTGAGTGCTTCTCTAATAAGTCGTGTTCTGTGGTGTTTTATTGCAGCGATTTGTTTGTTTCTTGAAGTTAATGGTTGTCCAGTCTCTTGGTGGTGTTGGGAAAAAAGCCGATGTTGTTTTTTTTTTTTTTATACTTTTTTGTTCTTGGACTCTGTGGAGATTCTTCTGTTTGTCGCCCCTATATTTCTTTTCGCAGTCTCTGCAGGGGGTGCTGTCACTCCTTGGTTTTCTAAGGGTGTCTTGTCTTTTGGGTTTCCTAGTATGTTGTGGATTGTTGTTTGGGGTTTGTAGGTTGTGTTTTGTCTGTTTTCTTAAAAGCCTTAATTACTCTGTTAAACCCTTTTAAAGTGGGTAAAATTGTTTTTTGGGTTTGAAAGCTTCCGTCCTTTTCTGTTGTATTTGTTTTTTTTCTTTAAAGCTTTTTTTAAAGTTGTGATCTTTGTAGTTGTTTTGTTTAAGGGCTGGAATTTTGGTAAGTTCTTCTTGTGGTTTGTGGGGGTTTGGGTTTGGCTATGATCTGTTGATAAGGGTATTGGCAACTGCTGGCTGTGATGGATGATGGGGGTCGGCATTCAAATATCTGTTTTATGTTGGGTTTTCTGTAACTGTGTAATCAATTGTGAGATCTTCTTTTCTGGTTATGAGAAGGTCAAGGAATGGTAAACTCCTTTTTTCCCCCCTAGTGTAAACTGGATGCGAGGGGGGATGCTGTTCGTTCTTCTAGAAAAGGCAATTTGTTCTTCCATGTGGCCATATTATGAAAGTCATCGACGTGGGTTTCAGAGGGTGGGCTTCGTGTCGGTTCTCCCAAAGGGGTTCTGTTTCAAAATATTTCATATATAAGGCAATGACTGGTGATAGTGAGGAACCAATGCGCCATCCATTTGTCGGGGTATTTTTTCATCGTAGGAAAATACGTGTTCTTAAGGCAGTGTTCGGATAGTTCGATGACGTGGTGGAAAAATTTCATTCATGGCAATCTGGTCTAAGCCCGGTCTGGTCTAATCTACGTTACAACATATATATATATATATATATATATATATATATATATATATATATTATATATATATATTATTTAAGAAATTGTAATTTAACAGTATGGTTAATTTGTTAAATTTGTAAAAGCAAATGTATATTCAATAACGCAGCACTCTGTATACATCAAATTTTATAGATTAAAACATGTAATACTGGAAAGATTGTTATTAAAAAAAAAATAAAAAAATTGAACTATCTATACTTTTCGTTTTGTTTTTGCAGCTAAAAACCCAGTCTAATTTATTTCTCCCCTCCCAAATTTTAAATTGACGTATTTTCTTTTAAGTATTTTCCCCACAGCCTAAAAAAAATATGTTGGAATTGAATAAAAAAAAAAATGTTATCTAAATCATTCAATTAAAAAAAGTTTTTTCTTTTAAAAAAAATTAAAAAAAAAATAAACAGAAATAGTGACTTAATATTTATATAGTATATAGGAGATATCTGCTAAGCGACTCTTAGCTCATTTTCATGAAATTGGATACTGGAATGGCCCATGGCTTGTGATGCCGTCAAGATAAAAAATTCTTGTCTCTTGTCTTGTATTGTGCTAACGAGACAAAGAAACGCCTTTTTAGTACCTATAATTTACAGAAAATAGTATATTATTATACCGGGTGGTGCGTCGCCGAGCGAAACATAGGAAATCCCATATAAATTTTAAGGGGTTAATATTGGCTCCCCTGTACATTTTACATGTAAGATAACTTTTTGAAAAGACCAATCTGACAAACCCTCGTGCCAAGTTCCAAAAAAATTAAATAAGCGAATCTTGAAGTATTCAATTAAATGTAATTGCAAAATTACTAAATTTTCGGTTCAGGTAAAACCAAACAGACACCAGCCATTTATTATCCCATTAAGCCTATCTGGTTCATTTCAACCATTAACCGTATTGTCAGTAAATTCGAGTCCAACGCCATCGCAATAAATAATTGTAAATGTTTAACTCAGAAGATCCAAAATAGATCCGAAAAAAGAGAGAACTAAACTCTTAATATTTTATTAGGTGTGAAAAAATAAAATGAAATAAAATACAACAGCTTTTTTAAAAATAATAAAGAAGTAAATAAAGTAAAACATTAATTAATCAAATGTTTAAACAACCCCCCATTAACAGCTAAACAATATCCCAATCGATCATAAAATTTATTTCTAACGTTACTAAGTTAATATTGCGAAATTTTATTACATTTCAACAAAATAGCATTTTGTAGGTGGTTTAGATTCTCAAATTTTACACTTTTATAGATGACAGTTTTTAAGTGACCCCACAGAAAGAAGTCATTCGGTGAAAGATCAGGTGACCTGGCTGGCCAAAGTATTTGGTACCGTGGACCAATAATATTGCCGTTAAAAGCATTTTCCAGGTACTCTCAACCATAAGGGGCATTATGGGTCGGGCAACCATCCAATCGGTACCAGATCATTTGATCTTTCCGGACAACCTCTTCCAAGGCGGGTTCAATTTGATTTTGATATAAGTTTAAATAGGTTTCTGCTGTCAGGTTTTAGTCTATAAAAAAGGGTTCAATGATATGGTGTCCGATATTTCCACGAATACATTTGTTTTTTGGGGATATTGTGTCCGAGTATGAACAAAGCGATGTTCATTTTCTTGGCTCCAATACCGAAAATTCTGAACATTTGGTTGATGAATGTACATTTATCGACAAAACAAATATTTCTTTAAAAAATCCTATCGTTATTTGCGCTTTCCATCATTTCAAAACAAAATGCCATTATTTGCTCTTTATCTCCGTCCTGCAGCTTGTGATGTTTTTCGAATTTTGTACGAATAATATTTGTTTTTTTTTAAGTGCGCAATACCGTTGTATGATGTTGCCCTTATGCCCAAGAACCCTCGTACTAACCATTTTGTTTTCCCCCATACTCTGAAGATGGATCTCTGTTCTCTCATTCTTCGGCTCTATTTTCGATATCCTGAGTTGAACATTTACAATTATTTTTTACGGTACCTTTGGACTCGAACTTACTGATAATACCTTTAATAGTTGAAATGGGCTTAGTGGGAAAATAAACTGAAAACATTTCAGATACTGCTCTAA
The DNA here is from genome assembly GCA_019359885.1 of Listronotus oregonensis. Lineage (NCBI taxonomy): Eukaryota > Metazoa > Arthropoda > Insecta > Coleoptera > Curculionidae > Listronotus > Listronotus oregonensis. Next base: position 18,852 of record JAHBCN010015635.1, read on the forward strand.
AACTGTTTCCCGCATAATGCAACTTAATTATGGATACCTTTTTGTCGATTGAATATTTTAAATTTTTTTCAAATAGCGACTGTCACTGATTTATTGACACTTTTCCTAATGTCAGGGACAATATTCATTTTACTGGTGTCTGGTTTTACCTTAAACGAAAATTTGGTAATTTAACAACTACATTTAATTGAATAATTCATGATTTGCTCAATAAAATTTTTTGAAACTTGGCACGAGGGATTGTCAGATTGATCTCTTCAAAAGTTATCTAACATTTTTATGTTAAATGTACAGGGAAGCCAATAATTGACCCCATTAAAATTTACATGGGATTTCCTATGTTCCGCTCGGCGACGCACCACCTGGTATATGGAGGAAAATTGATAAAAATTTTCATGGCGCGCTCGTGTTTAACAGCCGAACGGAGTGAGGCTGGTAATAGAGAGCAATCCATATAAAAGAACTTTTTCCCCAAAAAAATTGCTGTTTTTTTAAACGTTGACAAATTAATGCAAAAAGATTTCTTTTTAATAATAATTATTATTAAAGATAAGTGGGTTTGCAAGGCGGCCTACACCGTTGTCGGTGAATGGTTGCTATAGTAATGTAACATAAACCTGTCAGCGGACATTGTCAACAATAATTATTTTGTTTTAATTTAGCATTGATAAGCATTTTTAAGTAAGTTCAAATAATAACCAATTTAAGTAAGTATATTTTTTTTTTGTTTCTTTAATGGCAACAGGCTAATCAGCCATTCAGCCAGTCACAAAGTGTTACTTAAAAAAAAGAAGTCTTGTATTTTATTTATTATAATCATTTATCATGCTAATAATAGAGGGTGAATGCAAGCTAAACCTATTACATATATGACAGGGACACCCCTTCCGCCACTGGGGTCATCAGGGCGACTTTTTCTTCAAACAAACAAAGAAGACCACTTAAAAAAGGAAGAAACATTAGGAAAAAAATTGGGTAAGACTAACCTACGCCTACTTTTAAAAAAAGCATCAATGCTTAAAAGTAATTTATAATTTTAAATTTACCGAAAAAACGAAATCAATGCATTATTTACCTTTGTACTCTCTAGGGCTGTTAAGGGTGTTAAAGAGACAAACATTTACACTCTTTTAAATTTAAAAAATTATACAGGTTGTTGGTCTCAGCTGTATATTTATTACAATAAAAAAAAAATATGATCTAGGTCACACTTAACATTAAATATCACATTGATCTGAAGGTAATATTTTATTTTTAATACAGATGAGCAGGATAACAAGCATGTCCAAGTTTCATGCGTATAATTGTTGTTACGTATTTTCTAGGGACAGCAAATTTTTTTTGCCAGTAATTATGTGGAATTTCAGCAAGCTGAGTGTATATCTTGTGGGTTTATTTTTTAAATTTTTCCATCTTTATTCCATTTATTGGTAATATTTGTTTTTGCAATATTATATCCGTCATTTAAGTTGAGAGAATAATTAGCTGCTTAAAAAATTTAAAACTATCCTTTTGGGATTTAAAACTTAGCTCATTATACTTTAGGCCTGTGTTTTAACCCATATGAAAAAAACTTGTTTCTACGCAATGTTTTTGGGGACAATTTTTTTATTTCCCCTAAAATTGGGTTGTCTTTATAGTTCCCGGTTTATTGTTCTGTAAGGCTTTGCACGGACATAGAGTCAGACAGTTTTCAAAGTGGTGATGACTAGAGTCCACTATAAATTTGAGAGCTTCGCAAATTGCTTGGCTTCACATGTAAAAATGCTAAGGTTATTGTCTTTTTAAATTTAAGTTTGATATTAACTTTTGTGATATATACCCCGCTCCACTACCATTTGCATTTTTTGAGGCATCGTATATATATATATATATATATATATATATAT
>JAHBCN010015636.1:0-20672 GCA_019359885.1 Listronotus oregonensis
TGACAAAAAGCCCTTGCCTGTGGTTTTTCGGTTTCCTTATAGTATCATGCGGTTTTTAGACAATTGCAGCGAATGCGGGAAAAAAACCCACAATCCCTATATCCCCAAAATTTTTCCGTGAAAATTCTATCTTTTAAAAAAATATACGGGTATTCCATTTAAAAAATACGTCACTCGTTTTTTAACTTTTTGTTTTTTGTTTCAAATGTTTTTTTGATTAGATTATTGAATTTTAAAAAAAAATACACGAAATGGCTATATTCGTTTTTAAAAAAGTACGGGGAAGTTCAAAAATAAAGCCCTGTTTACTTTAAAATGAATAACCCTGTACGTATGAAAATAAATCAAGCTTTGCTTTAAAAGTATTAAATATCGTACCTAGATTGTAGTTAATATTTTGTATTTAAGGATAAATTTCAAATATATTTTATATAACATTTCTTACATATAATTTAACTGGAGAGTAAGAAATGTAGTGACAGCCAAAAATTTAGTGTTTTGATAATTTAAATATATATTAAACCCATATAAAGAAAACCTTAATTCTTTCTTTTATATTTGCAGTAATTTATTTCTGGTTAAATTAAATAATGCTTTCCTTTGACATACGTGGTAAAAAACTTAAGCTAAAGTTTATTTTTAATAACAATTTTTTTAAATTAATACCCATAATTTTTATATTACCAGAAACGTAATGTTTAATGGAGGAACGAAACATATATTTTTTTCAAAGTAAAATTCCTTATTTTAGAATACGAAAAAAAACTTAAAAAACGAGACATTGTGGTAAACACATTTATATTATAGGCTTTTAATTGTTTAAATATTTTTTATGGGTGTAAAAGTATGATGCCAAAATTTTTATGCATATGGTTAAAACTTAAAAAACAAAATTTTGTTAAACGATTCAAAAGTTTGAATTTTGGGAAGCAATTATTTTGAAAACCTGAAACTTTTGTCTTAATGGCTTATAATAGATTCATTTGCTAATAAAATAAACCAGTTTTATGTTTTAATCAACAAATAAAAAAAAACAAAGCTAAACCCCTAGCTAGAAGCCTTGTGTAGTCAGTTGTAAATACGTGTTCAACGGCCGCACCATTTTTGGTTGTTTTTAAATCGGAAAATGCGGATATGTTATAAATTTACAACTGTAGTGTCCAAGAGTTTTGAAAACGAGATGTGTGCAACCGAAAAACATTATTCTTCAAGCAAAATAAAAAGTGCTGTTTTAAAACATAATAATTTGTGCTTTAAAAATTAATATTTAGCCTATTTGTGACAAGTACAATTATTTTTTAATTATAAGTATTAACCAAACAATAATGTATTGTTTTTTACATAAATTTAATTTCAAATTAAATATCAAAATAAATTGCAAAAAAATATTTTGATTATTTGTATGTAAATAAACATCTCCTTAAAAAAAGTGTAAATATGATGAAACCAGCGCGGTGTTGCCATTTTTTTAAACTTTGAAAGACCATATTTCGAAAACCGTTAACTTTTGACCCATATGTTTTTGGCTTTTTCGACTTGTTTTAAGCTCCACTATCGCCCATTAAAATCGTGAGCATCATACTTTTTACACCCTAGATAAATTTTGCTTAAAAATGTATGTTTGTATGTTGTATGTTTGTTCGGATCAAATTTTAAAGCAGTTGTCCTTAACCGATTGCTGAATTTTTACGCGTTTAGCTTGGATACAATGCATGGCTAGCTTATTGACGTCATTCTACAGCAATATGACGGATCGCCCAAGACGGCGAATAGTATTTTAATGCACTACCATGATATGGGTATCAGCAAAAGGGTTTGCTAAGAAGAATACGAAAAATAAAATGACGCACTCTAAATACAATCTGGCGGACCGCACAATGTGGCGGACTAGTCGTTTTTTATGCACTTCCATGATCTGAGTATCAAATAAAAGAGTTTGCTAAAAAGAACGCGAAAACTAAAATGACTTGACTCTGAATCTAATATGGCAAATTCATCCATCTTGACATAGGTAATTTAAAAAAAAATACGCTTTTATAAAATAGGTAAATCTCGCGATATGCTTTTATATCTTATAAATTGTCTAATGTAATAAATTAATAAGTTTGAAGTTGAGTTAAAAGCAATAAACTTTGATTTTATTTCAAATTTATTTTTTTCTTTTTAGTACGCGTAAATAAGAGCTTGTTTCAAAAATGTTTTTTTACCATTAATTTATTCTAGTCCTACCCTATGCCAGAAAAGGTAGTCTAAAAGTTATATTTACGTCTAATTTGTTTTGAAATTACAATTTCCCTTTAAACCGGGCTGTTTATTAGATAATATTTCCACTTCAAAAATAATTGTAATTTAAATTTCAAATAAACTTAAGAGCCATTTATGGTACAATATTCCATACAAATTGCATTAAAATAATTTGGCTGTTAATATGGAATAATTACACCCTCATCCTTTTGATCATTAAATGTATAAATGAGATTCTAAATTTCACTGGACAATTTACTATTATTCCTGTTTATCTTAAATTATCGCTAATACATTTTATATCTTAAAAAGTCCTAAATAACTTAGTTGAAACATTTTACATACAAGCTAGCCTGTCTTATAATCATTTTGATTACTCCAAACCTACCAAAAGATAGGGTCAAACAATATAGTATATTTTAATTTACACAGTTTTTTTTTATTTCTTAATATAAAAAAAAACTTTATTAGAAAAAAAAATAGCTTTTATTTCAGGAAGTTTTGGGGATACCATATTTCTTTTTTTACTGCTGTTTAATCTCCTTTTACTATGACAAACATGACTACTTGGAAGTAAATACGGTCTTTGTCTTTGCGTTACCTTGTTACAGTTGTGCTGGACGTTCTCTGCATAGTTTACTGTGGTAAGTATTGGTACGTTGCCTATGGGGCGGCTGTCGCGCAGCATCTGACGCAAACGTATGACGCCAGTACATCCATTTCCTATAAAGTGTAAATCCGAGTGATCTGTTGTCAAAAAAGTACAGTTTTCTGAAAAAATGTGCGAAAAAAAAAATTTTATTGGATTTACTATTAGAAGAAACTGAGGACGAAGAAATTTTACTGAAAAGCATGTGCAAATAAAATTAACAAGTTCATCCATTATTTAAAACCAGAACTGACGAAGGTTTTTTTCAAACTTTAATAAATAGACATTTATTGAAAGAGGAAGAGAAATTTGGGCAATTTTTTAGATTAAAAAATGCTCAGTTTAATTATATACTGGATTTGATAAAAGAAGATCTAACCAAACAACCGGCGGCTGACGCTTGACTACCTCGAGAGGGGTAGGGCCGCGGCGTCTGTAGCCGCCAGCGGTTGGCGCTTGCGTCTGACGCTCGAAAAGAAACGGATAAATGAATTTGTACATAAGCAGTACTAAGCGTCAGACGCTGTGCGGCATCCGCGTGCCTCAGCCGCCCCATAGGAAACGCACCTTTTTAAGTATGCGGCTACTAAAAAAGATAAATAGTTTTTTTTAGAAATTTTTATGTTCTAAAAATTATTTATTTTAAAAAACTGCAAAACTTGCTGTGGTTTCAAGAACAGAAAAAATAATAATTTAAAGCCACATCAGTAGGTATTTAATAGTTAAAACATTTATTTAAAAATTTTTGCTATTCGCATTTCTACAGTTTTTGTTCCTTAAAATTAAAAAAAGTGTACAATATATCATACTACCTAATTACATTTTACATTTATCTGCATCTCGGTTTTTCAGAAAAATCTGTGTTCTGCTAGCTTAAGATTAAGCTAGCAGCACACCAAGATCTTGGTAAGTAAAAATTATTTTCTTTGTTTAAAAGTGACATATTTTTAGGCTATTTTTGGACTTTTAATTGGCATTTATTAATATTTTAAGATTTTATTTATGGAATATCCAAGTAGTCCATATCAGCTTGGACACAAAGAGAAAATCTTCGGTACTGGCATGGATTTTCGGGTCTCAGACACTGGAAGGCCTTTATAAGCCCACTGAACCAAGAATGTACTGTCAAACTACTGGAGCAATGAAGGGTACACTTTAAAACTCTAGTGGGACTGTACACGGGACACTGCAGATTGAAATACCACATGCACAAGATCGGCCTAGCAGAAGACGTCGAGTGCCGCATGTGCATGGAGGGGGATAATTCGGCAAAACACATACCGTGTTCGTGCCCAGCAATGGCACGACTAAGATTTGTAATCCTTGGCAATGACCCTTGTTGCCGGGGAGTGAAAGAGCTCTCTCCCAACAGGATCATCTGGTTTATTAGAAATCTGAACCTGGTGGGAGAAATATAAAAGGGTGTAAGCCACAATAGACCGATCGGTTGCGGTGGAAGGGTGTTATACCTACCTACCTACCTACTATGATTGTGCAATATTTAATAACAAATAGCTTCATTATAAGTAAAAACATCTTTAAAAACTTTTTTATTAAGCATCATTTTAGGCACCCGAGCGTACCTTGCCTGGTTATTGTTGGTCGCCTCATTCAGCAAATATTTTTTTGTACCTTTGTGATTTTGCTAGCTTAAGTTAAGCCAGCAGAAATAAATAAGTATTTACAAATAACAAACCATTTCGATAAAAAATAGCTAACCCTTGTTGCCGGGGAGGTGAAAGAGCTCTCTCCCAACAGGATCATCTGGTTTATTAGAAATCTGAACCTGGTGGGAGAAATATAAAAGGGTGTAAGCCACAATAGACCGATCGGTTGCGGTGGAAGGGTGTTATACCTACCTACCTACCTACTATTAGATTGTGCAATATTTAATAACAAATAGCTTCATTATAAGTAAAAACATCTTTAAAAACTTTTTTATTAAGCATCATTTTAGGCACCCGAGCGTACCTTGCCTGGTTATTGTTGGTCGCCTCATTCAGCAAATATTTTTTTTGTACCTTTGTGATTTTGCTAGCTTAAGTTAAGCCAGCAGAAATAAATAAGTATTTACAAATAACAAACCATTTCGATAAAAAATACCCGCCAAAGCTAGCTCTTTTTAGGCTCTGCAACACCCGTATATAAGATCTTTTACCAAGTAGCCTTCTAACCATTGCTCGATTATCATGCATACTTAAAGAAAAACAATATTAACTACTATAGATCACCCAGTTTAATTTCTTTTTCAATAACAACCCCCAACGAGGACGGGATTACCCTCTCGTTTACTTAAAATCACTAATTCACAATCGCTCAAGTCGAACCAAAGCGATGTCTAAGAACCAATATTTTAAGTTGGCCATTTTCCGCCCATTTGGTTTTTTACGTCATACGGTGACCTTAATTCTGTATCGTCAGCCGCTAAGATCCATGCCTGATAAGATTACAAAATGGTATGTAAAGATCGGCTTGTTCTGCCCATAATACTAATTTGACAAAAAAGACCAAGTTTTTGTACTTAAGAAATAGTATTGTTACATTAAAAAGCGTTAAAACAAACTCTTTAAACGTTTAACGAGAAATGTTTGCAACGCAAAAATTCCTACAATTTAATCGACAGGTAACCAGATAAGCCAAAGGAAAAGCTGTAAATATAGTCATTTTTTCCTGGACTGAAAAACACTTGCATATTATTATTGAAGCAAGATTATAAATACTAAGTATTTACCTCCCCCCGTCTCTTAGTAAGTGCACAACTTTGCTGAAAACTAAACCACTTTAAACTTACTCTTCTTATCTTAACCATATTTGACCATTATCTAAATGACACTTAGGCAATTTTAAGGTTTGAGTCCGTTTATGCTTACTGTGCTACATGACAATAATTTTCCTTCTAATTTAAATGTGTCAAGTTCAAATGGAACGTCTCATAATAACAAGTTGAAATGCCTCTTAAAGTTGCCTCTGAAAGTGTGTGTTGGTAACAGTTTAATAGCCTTGGCGCCCGCACATACGACAAAACAGTGCGACCCCTTAATTAGTTTGAAAGTAATTACGTAGCTTTACGCTTACCCGAGCTCTCCACGCGACTTTAACTTATCCTGATCTCGATTTGGACGTGTATGTCCTGAACACTAATTAAGCCCAATGTTTAACTAAATAGTTCTCCTCTCATGTATAAAACTAGATTTAATATTTAGATAATGTGTTGCTGTTAAGTTTCAAAATTTTTTAAATGGGGTATTACATTAAAAAATTAGAACCATTTTAGTTCTTTAAAACCGTTAAAAAAGCAACATTTATTATTTAGCCCCCGAATCGCGCTTATGGAGAACTAGAAAAAGGAGTGAAAACGAAGTGTATATCATTTCCATTAAAAAACAACAGGTTGCTCTGGCTACCATAGAGGAGCCATCTAGACCGCCTTTTCGCTTGCAAGACCAAGACCAAGACCGGAGTATGCAAGACCAAGACCAAGACCAAGACCGATGAGTGCAAGACTATGCAAGACCAAGACCGACCTGCAAGACTTTGCACTTCTGCAACTTGTAACAGTGCAAGTAGCATTTAGGCTTAAACAGTTGTTTTTTGGGGATATATCTCAATTACTAAAGCGAATATTAATTTCTAGCGCATCCGCCATATTTTGTTAACTTACCCGCGCGCGCCATCTCGTGAATTAAACGCTGAAACTTAAGTTTGAACAGGTCGCGGCAGCCTGAAAAGCATTTATAGGAAAATCTTCGAGTATACGATACCTAGAGGCTCTCGTGCCATTGTTTGTTAGTGTAAATCTTTATGGTTGTTATTTCTTTTATTGGTGTAATTTCCTGGTATGCAAATTGATTCGTACCATTGAGTATTGATGAAAGCAGTGGTATTTCACGTAACTTTTAAATCCTTGGTTTGTAAGCGGTCCGATTTCTGGAAGACTGCAGATCGACATTGTGAAACCCTCTGTAGTAGACAAATGTCACTTTTCGTTTGACATCGAGAGATTGACCTTTTCAAAATCACTTCTGTCTAACCGGCCCAGCTGTCGAAAGGCAATTTTTTGGTTTTGGAAAAAACTCCTTAGGATATCTTTGTGAAAACCATTAATTTTCTTCCATCTTGAGCCTATAAAGGTATGTTATCCTCCATATTTAAGCTTTTCATTAATATTTTGCATAAATTCGTTTTTTTTCTAAAGTGTCAAAAACCTAACCTGAAAAGACACGTTTTGTTTTCCACTGTTTAGTAATTTAATATTTGTTTCAGATAAGGCCGGTTTCATTTTCATTTCTTTGACGTATCCCGTTTCATTTTCAATTTACGTTCTTTCTTTACCCAGTTTGGAGGAAAGATTTCTTGAGGCTCCCGTGACGAACACGTGAGCCCCTTTTAAGCCTGTTGCAAGACAACCAGAGTACTCCTTGATTGAGTCGGAGTTTGTAAGCTCCTTTAGCTGCTAACAACCAGTCCGTAGCTGCACAAGAAGTCTAACATCAGACAGTGTTTAGAAGTTAATATTTGAGACCTGACTCAGTCCACGTAGAGAAGCAAGCAGATAAGTTGCACGCCTTATTTTTTTTAAAAGCGTTTTTATTTAAGCAGTACCCTTTTTTAAAAATCTAGGATTAAGTAACATATAATTTTAAATTTCTTGTAACAATTTCCACCTATGCTCAATTACCTTTTTATTTTAATATTTTAACCTTTAATTATATAGCTTGATTGTAAGTAGCGGTTGTAAAGGTTTGCAAACTTGCGCTTAAGATCTTTGTTAACTTTTGTAAGTGAGCCTTATTAACCTTCATTTTAAGCTATTTTTTTTTTCTATTAAAGAATACCGTAGATTTTTAAATAGTGTGTTTTTATTTTATGTTGGGCACGGGTTTTTTCAATTCGGCCTGTCTATAGGGGTCACCTTCTGGTAATTTGTCATTACTGTTTTTTTATAACTGTAGATGGCGCCCAAATTTCAACTTCTTAATTTGTGACAAATTACCACAGAAGGGTTTTTCAAATTAACAACTTAGTATTCGTTCTGGCACTGATACGGGAGTAGTAAGGAATATTTAATAACAAACCCACGACCTATTGCCACGACTAACAGAGAGCTAGACCGTAAGGCATTTTGTCCAAATCCATGGCTAGTATAACATCATTTAATTTGGACAATCTCATTATAACTATTAGCCAAAGGTAGGTTATAAGAGTGGCACAGCCAACGTGTGGCCTGATTTTTTTATTGTATAGGTTAGAATAAATTCTACCTAGTTTATTTATGCAAAATTGAATATTCCTTTTTAACTTCTTGTAGTCAGTGGCTACTATACAGGTTGTCCAACATAAAATAAACTTATCGGTTAATTTTTTAAAATTTCTTTTTCGAGATTTTATTTTACAGGGGTGTACTGACATTTATTATTTTTTGTTGAGTTTAAAATTTTTTCAAATGTTTTACTGCTGATTCTTATTAATAATTGGTTTTTATTTTCTCTCCTTTTTGCATATGGGTTTTGATAATTTTTATGCTCGTGTAGGATTACACGGTGGATTTTTTTTTGAAGTTTTGTGACTCGTACTGGTTCATATGAGTAGTTCACATTTTTTAATTTTGCTCAAGCATTTTGATTGGACTTGTAAGTTTCGATAGACTTACAGTTATTATTTAGTAGGGTATAGATTACCCGAGTTCAAGAATTTTTTTTGAAAAATTCTTTTTGGTAATTTTTTTGAAATTTATTTTTTATAGAGAGTTTGTTTCTGCCTTTTTATAATGCGTACCATTGAGGGTGAACTCGACCCTGCTCTTTTAACTGAATCTGAACTTGATTATGAGATCAGAATTCGGAATATTCGTTTGTCCACTCGTTCTAAAGATAATATAGAAGTTAAAAGAACAATTCTTTCCGGTTATTTAGTTAGGAATAATAGTAATTTCGAAAGTTTAACAGATGATGAGTTTGATTTATTGCATGAAACGAATTTTATTACGGTAACGCTGACCGCATTGAAAACTTTAGTTGAAGGGTTTACTGGAACTGAATCTGATGTAGTGTGCCGTTCGATTAGGTCCAGGCTCATTTCGGTTTATTATAGAATTAATAGATTTAAAGTACCTGCTGTAGACGTGGACGGTCACGCGGAGTCAGTAACTGATTGGCTTAATACATGTTTGGAATTAAATACCATTTTATTATTTAAAGTTTCTCCTCACTTAAAGCCAGGTGCTAGGTATACGAACCCAAGTGTAGTACCGGTGCTGGTGCAAAACCTTTCAGGTAACGCTGTTGCTAGTTCGACATATACTGTCGTACCCATTTCAGTACCTGTATCTTCTAGTACACCCGTGTGTAAATGGGGTATTTCCTTTTCTGGGGGCGATAGTGTTAAAGCCTTTTTAGAACGCGTTAGTGAATTGTCTAAAGCCAGATCAGTCACAGACGAACAGTTATTTAAGAGTAGTGTTGATCTGTTCGAAGGCCCTGCGCTTACTTGGTTTAGAGCGAACCGGGATAGTTTTAATTCTTGGCAAGACGTTACCTCTAGACTATTAAAAGATTTCCTGCCTTTGGATTATGACGAGATTTTATTAGATCAAATCAAAGGTAGATTCCAAGGTAAAACCGAGTCAGTTAACTTGTACGTTTCAAGTATGTTAAATTTATTTTCTAGATTATCTGTGTCACCTAACCAAATAGAGCAACTAAAGATTATTCGAAGGAATTTACTGCCTAGATATGTCAATGCCCTGGTTTTACAGGATATTAAAAACATTAACGAACTTCTTGATTTATGTAAAAGAATTGATGAAGTTTCACAAATTAAGTCGCGTTATGTACAGTCTAGTGCAGCCAATTGCTTAGAAACTGATCTTGTTTTCAAAGATGCTGAGTCTCCATCTAGCTCTAGCTTTAATAGCTCTGGTAATTCTAAAAATAAAAGTAATGAAAGGTCTGGAAATAACGTCACAGCCATATGTTATAACTGCAAGAAAGGTGGCCATGTTTTCAGGAATTGCCCAGAACCACGTAGGAGGTTTTGTTTTAAATGTGGCAAAGAAAACGTGACTGTCAAAGACTGCAGTTCGTGTAATAAAAAAAACTAAGTAATGGGGTTGTATCTGATCGCGTACAAACTCCTTTAGTCAAAACTTATAGCCGGTCATTTGTGAATTCTAAATTTTTAAGCAAAAATCTCTCCGTAAATAATAATAATAATTTTTCTGTGCATCCCGTAACTGATTTAAGGGATTGGGAATCTTGGAAAGATAAAGTTAGAGATTTTTTGTCGAGATCAGGGCCGACAGCTGATGTTAACATTCTTGATGTAACTCTGGATGATCTTGACGATTGGTATATTTCTCTTAGGGAGAAGATTTTGAATGATCCAGAATGTTTTCCACATTTTGTCGTTAAGGACGGATTTATTTATAAACACACTTCTTGTAAATTACCTTTAAAAACTAATGTCGCTGAATGGAAACTCGTAGTTCCAGCTTCTCAGCGAAAAAATATACTTTAACATGTCATGACAGCCCATCATCTGGCGCACATTTAGGTTATTTTAAAACTTTAAAAAGAGTACAAGAATGTTATTACTGGCCACGGGTCAGATCAGATGTTTTAAAATATGTTCGTCAATGTAATACGTGTCATAGTCAAAAAATGCCTAATTTTTCTCGTTTTGGACTCATGGGTGCACAGAAAAAAGTATCTTTTCCTTTTGAACTACTCGCAGTAGACGTTATGGGACCGTTCCCACGTAGTCCTAGACAGAACGCCTTTTTAGTCGTTGCTGCAGATTACTTTTCCAAATATACTATCGTACAACCTTTAAGGCAGGCGACTGCTCAAAATATATCTAATTTTTGGAAAATATTTTCTTAACTTACGGTGTACCGCGTATCTTAGTTCTTGATAATGCACCAGCACACACTGGTAAAGTTTTCAAAAACCTCATAGATAAATATAAAATAAAAAAAGTTTGGTTTAATTGTCGCTACCACCCTCAAGTAAATCCCGTTGAAAGGATAAATAGAACTATTGGCGCAGCCATACGCTGTTATATTAAAGAATCACATAAAGATTGGGATCTTCACATACAAGAAATTACCTCAGCCCTGAGAAGTGCTGTCTCAGAAGTCACTAATTTTAGTCCCAACTACATTGTTTTCGGACGAAAAGTCCCAGTTTCAGGAGATTTCTATGATGAGGTGGATGCAGGCAATATAGACTTGAACTCTTGCGATCGCGCTACGTACACTAAAGAGTTAGAAAAACTTCCATTACTTTATACTGAAGTTCAAAAAACTTGATACCGCGTATCAGAGAAATTGTCACCAATATAACCTTAGGAGAAGGGATCACCAGTATAAAGTAGGTGAAAAGGTTTGGAAAAGAAATTTTGTATTATCTAATGCGGCAAATGATTTTTCAGCTAAGCTAGCTGATCGCTTCGTTTTGTGTAAGGTTAGAAAAGTTCGTTCAAAGATAGTGTATGAACTAGACAACTTGGATGGAACTGATGCCGGAGTTTGGCATGTCTCTAAGTTGAAACCATACTTTGGGTCTAACTCTAATTTGTCAGAGCCTTAAATGTATCCTTAGTAATTCTAGTTTATTTGAACATTTTATGTAAATTTTTCAAAAAAAAAACCTTTTATTTTTTGTTCGCAAAACTTTAATTTTTGCGATTATTAGCTAATAATAGGCGTTTCTCTTTAGTGCGGTCGAACCTTGTTTGAGACCCTACTTAGTCACGACAACTTTATTAAGCACTAAGTTTTGTCATTTTTGGGGCTTTGCAATTGCAAACATTTTGTTTATTTTCTTTTAGGAAAAAGGTGTCATTATGATGACGTACGTTTTTTTTGCACTCGGGCAAACTGACGATTTTTTTGGTCAAGTTAAGATAGCTTGAGTGTTTGCTAGAGATCTCTTGTACAATTTGTAAATACTAGTTAGTACATCAATCTATAGTGCCTAGGGTATAAATCTGTAATAATATCTTTAAGAAATTAGTTCGTGTAAATAATTTAGAAATTTTGACTTGCGGCTGAAATTTAAAGTTAAATTTTTTTGCTCAGCAGTCAATATGTTAGTTCAGTAAACTTAGATTAGATTAGGTGTAAATTAAATACCAGACTAAGATGTAACATAGTTTAGTTTAGGATCGCGATCTGTAAATTTTCTTAGGATAAAAGTAACTTTAAGATTAATTAAATTTTCGGTTTGATATGTAACTTGCTATCGCCTAAGTTTAAGTGTCTATGACAAAAATGAACACCTCCCTCGATAACGTTCACTCGAATGTATCCTTTAATATGAGTTTTAGCTTAGAGATGGTCGGTTTAGTAGGCATGTCAGATTCTGGTGTTTTGTTCTTGACCAGGTGGACACTTTAAGATCTTCGGTGAAGCATTTGTGTTAATAGTCAGTTGTGACTTCCCCGCCACTTTCACCTTTTTTTGGGTCAATGCTCCAGTTTTTATTAATTTTGCTTAAGGGACCGTTCTTTTTCTGGTTGTTGTCGAGTTTCGATTAACGGGTTTTTTAGTAAACGAGTGTTGGCGATGGAAGCTTCGCATTTCGGGTCATCTCTGGTTGAATCATGTGAAAGACCATGATAGGTCAGGGAGCCTGGTGTCAAGTAGGTTCCCCAATATCGTTAGTCGAAGGGTTGACAACGAGGATAAATTATGGATTATCCCGTTTTTAGACTTAAATATTTTTCCCAGGTATTTCCTGTTTCAGCGAGGTGATTTGCTACAAAATCGCCGGGGATATGGCCAAGCCCTTGGTTCATACCAAAATTTTTTTATGCTTAAAAGTTTTTTCTCCTTAACCTTTAATTATTTTTTGTTTCGGCCCTTTGTCTGCGTATTTGGGGGTGATTTTGTTTGTTGGTGAGCCGAGTGGATAATGACAGTAAGGGATTAAATTCTATTTTTTTTTACTTTAGGTAAAATGCTTTTCGTGTGGTTTCGCAGATGGCGATTGTCACCCGGACATACCAGAGATCCACCACTTAACATCCACGTTGGAAGGTACTCCGAGGTGCCCTTGGTGTCGTTCTTCACCGGTTTCCCTTCAGCCTTGATCACGCCTGGATATCGTTAGGCACTGTTACTGGTTTAAGTTGCGCGTGCGCGCCATAACCATTTTTCTATTTAGTTATTTAGTTGAATATTTAGTCTTATGGATAAAGTTCCAAGGTATTTCCTTGATTAGGAAAATTAAAACAAGTTTAATTTTCATTTTTTTGGAGGAGGGCAGTGTAACAGTGCAAGTAGCATTTAGGCTTAAACAGTTGTTTTTTGGGGATATATCTCAATTACTAAAGCGAATATTAATTTCTAGCGCATCCGCCATATTTTGTTAACTTACCCGCGCGCGCCATCTCGTGAATTAAACGCTGAAACTTAAGTTTGAACAGGTCGCGGCAGCCTGAAAAGCATTTATAGGAAAATCTTCGAGTATACGATACCTAGAGGCTCTCGTGCCATTGTTTGTTAGTGTAAATCTTTATGGTTGTTATTTCTTTTATTGGTGTAATTTCCTGGTATGCAAATTGATTCGTACCATTGAGTATTGATGAAAGCAGTGGTATTTCACGTAACTTTTAAATCCTTGGTTTGTAAGCGGTCCGATTTCTGGAAGACTGCAGATCGACATTGTGAAACCCTCTGTAGTAGACAAATGTCACTTTTCGTTTGACATCGAGAGATTGACCTTTTCAAAATCACTTCTGTCTAACCGGCCCAGCTGTCGAAAGGCAATTTTTTGGTTTTGGAAAAAACTCCTTAGGATATCTTTGTGAAAACCATTAATTTTCTTCCATCTTGAGCCTATAAAGGTATGTTATCCTCCATATTTAAGCTTTTCATTAATATTTTGCATAAATTCGTTTTTTTTCTAAAGTGTCAAAAACCTAACCTGAAAAGACACGTTTTGTTTTCCACTGTTTAGTAATTTAATATTTGTTTCAGATAAGGCCGGTTTCATTTTCATTTCTTTGACGTATCCCGTTTCATTTTCAATTTACGTTCTTTCTTTACCCAGTTTGGAGGAAAGATTTCCTTGAGGCTCCCGTGACGAACACGTGAGCCCCTTTTAAGCCTGTTGCAAGACAACCAGAGTACTCCTTGATTGAGTCGGAGTTTGTAAGCTCCTTTAGCTGCTAACAACCAGTCCGTAGCTGCACAAGAAGTCTAACATCAGACAGTGTTTAGAAGTTAATATTTGAGACCTGACTCAGTCCACGTAGAGAAGCAAGCAGATAAGTTGCACGCCTTATTTTTTTTAAAAGCGTTTTTATTTAAGCAGTACCCTTTTTTAAAAATCTAGGATTAAGTAACATATAATTTTAAATTTCTTGTAACAATTTCCACCTATGCTCAATTACCTTTTTATTTTAATATTTTAACCTTTAATTATATAGCTTGATTGTAAGTAGCGGTTGTAAAGGTTTGCAAACTTGCGCTTAAGATCTTTGTTAACTTTTGTAAGTGAGCCTTATTAACCTTCATTTTAAGCTATTTTTTTTCTATTAAAGAATACCGTAGATTTTTAAATAGTGTGTTTTTATTTTATGTTGGGCACGGGTTTTTTCAATTCGGCCTGTCTATAGGGGTCACCTTCTGGTAATTTGTCATTACTGTTTTTTTATAACTGTAGATGGCGCCCAAATTTCAACTTCTTAATTTGTGACAAATTACCACAGAAGGGTTTTTCAAATTAACAACTTAGTATTCGTTCTGGCACTGATACGGGAGTAGTAAGGAATATTTAATAACAAACCCACGACCTATTGCCACGACTAACAGAGAGCTAGACCGTAAGGCATTTTGTCCAAATCCATGGCTAGTATAACATCATTTAATTTGGACAATCTCATTATAACTATTAGCCAAAGGTAGGTTATAAACTTTTTTAAAAATATTATAATATTTAATTTTTATATTCAATATACAGAGGTATTTTATACAGAAATGACAAAAATTTTGCCAAAAAAGATGATTATTTAATAAGTAACAAGTTTTTTTGATAAGATAATAATTAAATGAATCACTTTGTTATTTTATACAGTTCTATAACAACAATTATAAGTAAATTCAATAACACGTTTCAAAAATAAAAGGATTGTGACTCAATGGTCCGACAAAGCACGATATCTCCGAAATCGTTCACGACGGAGAAAAGCTAGGGGTACAAAAGTTATAGAAGCTGAAAATAACTTTCATGTTTCTAATGTTTTTTTTAATTAGCTATCTAGTCATGCCACTTACAGGGTGAATCAAAAATTTTCAAAATCCAGGAAAACATTATTTTTGTTCCACACTGTAAGAAGTGGCACCATTAAGTTCCTTTTTAAAACTAGGATATAAATATAAAAAAAATTAATTAAAAATATATTTTTCATGTCATATAGGAATAATTTTTATATAAATGGATTTTAAATATCACTTCCGGTTTTGACGTAAAAGGCAAAACAATGCTAAAAGAATAATAATGACGTCATTTTTATCAAAACCAAAAATTATATTTAAAAAATATATACACTGACATTGTTTCTATATGACGGTTTAACAATTTTACAGTATAATATACAGGGTGGTGATTTTTTTGTAATGGATTATTTGTTATAAATTTTATATTTTAGGATAAAAGTTAAAAATCAGGGAGTCTTCTTGAGTGGAAGTGGATTCTTTCGAAAATTCTGGAATAGAAAAAAAATTCATATTTTACGCCCTTCTTTTTCTATAATTTTTTCATATTCAGTTTTTCACTATAATGAACGGGTTTTGGAGATATTGAGCTTTGTCACAGTATTGAGCCACTTTGTATTTGCAGAATGTTTATAAAGTATTTGTACAAACTTCGTTCTGCAAATGTTTGACTAATTTAAAGATAAAAAGTTCATATGAACTGAAAAAATTTCTGAATAACTGTTTTTTGGAACAGAAACCAATGTTTACATATTAAAATCATTTTCACGAAAATTTCAGATCTGGATGAAATTAAAACTTTTTTTTCTGCTCACACAGCACATGGTTTTGTATATCTTATAATTTATATGCCCCTTCAAAGAAAATTTAAATAATTATTATCACAAAAATGTTTCTATTTGCCACTAAATGTATAAAAACAGGTTGTGTCTCCATTCAACTAAAAATGGAGCATAAATAAATAAACCCCTGCAATTAAAATATGGTTTTTAATCAAATAATTCAAACGTATGTGTAAGGTTAAAATTGGCATATTTTATAATTTTAATGCAGGAAATATAGTTTTCATCTTTATTTATTTTCATGTATTAAAAAATATATGTTTTATTCAATATTACTTAGTTTAAATTATTACTACCAAAAAAAAACAAGACCAGGAAGACTCTTGCAGCAAGACCAAGACCAAGACCAAGACTAGCCCGGTCTTGGTCTTGGTCTTGCTTTGCTCATCACTAGTTAAAAACAGAATACACTTTCACGCGGGTGGAATGTTACATCCTACTGATACAGCTATTAGTTGAATGTCAAAGAAAAAAGGGTTTAAAAAATATTACGTCACAGGCGTACAGGAGCAGAAAAGTACACTGATACATACATACTAAAATTTAATTTTATTTTTTTTGTTATGTTATATGCCATGCACTCGCCAAAGTCGAACGAAGTGTATATATTATATATATTATACAGGGTGGACCTTAACTACGTATCGATATTAAAGGGGGTAATTCTATGAACAATTCTAAGGAAAAAAGTTTATATGATCCTAGGTTCGCAAACGCGTCGTTTGCAAGATACAGGGGTTAAAATTCGCAAAAAAAAATGTTTTTTTAACCAGAAACATCTTAATCTAATTTATTCAAATTTGATACATGATAACAACACCTTAAGCTCCATATTTTGCAGAAATTAAAAATTTGTGGATCTCACTACTGGCGTTGATCGAGCAGGGTTTTGGGAAGATGCCTAATGCCTATGAAAACAAACGTGGCTCGCGACAAAATCTTCCGTCCTTTTTGAGTGACGACTGATAAATACTACTTTAGACAAAGTATTTTATAAGATGACCAACTAACACAATAAAATAATGTTTATAAGTTTTTATAACGGTATTAATATGCTTCAAAAGACTCTTACAAAGGCGTTATAAAACAATTTAGTTTTGTAGACTAAGTTGTTTTATAGTTTAGTCATGAAAGTATATTTATAATTATTTTAAAATTGCTTTATTAGATATTTTTTAATATTGTTTCAGAAACGTTTTAATGATTAAATAATAAAACATTTCAGTTGCAGACAACCATATAGTGCTATCCACAACTGTAATATAATTAATTAACATCTTGGAAGCATTAATAAAACAATAATAAAACAAAAAAGTTGTAGAAAATTAAAATTATAAAATACATTTGCTAGTTGGGGCCCCAACAAAGTTTACGGCGTTTGTGTAAACACCGTCCGAATATAAGTGGGGGCCTGGGTTTTAAAATTTTTATTAAAGACATAAAATAGAATCGGGTTTTTGTTGCTACACGCTGCATTGCCAGATCTAAAGAAATTTCTTACCCTTACGGAAAGTTAACCATGTATAATTATTGTGTGCTCGTGCGTAATCATTTTTTATTTAATTATTTTTAGTTTGAGAAGAAAAGTAAAGACTGATAAATTTAAAAGCTATTTTTTAATTTTGCTTACCTTTGCTTGGGTTCAGCTCTAGGTACAGGGTGACCCGCCTAAAAGTCCACTCCCCTTTAACTTTTTGATTTTAATAGCTATGTGCCTATATTTTTGAGAAAAAATATTAAGATAAAAGATTTAACTTACCTTAACAGTAGAGCACAGTGTCTCAAAAAGTAATTCTTTCTTGAGCTGTTGGTTTAGTGGGAATAACGAATGAAAGGACTAATTACTAGTTTCCTTGTAAATCTTTTTACTTTTTGGAACGTATTTATTAAGCCCTTTATTGAGGCTACAATTGTTGGCCCAATAGTCGCAAAAAATAAAAAGGTTCACAAAGAAACTAGTCCTTTATTCTCACTAAAGCAACAATCCAAAAATTAAAAGTGCATAGGATGCTAACGCCAACATCATTTACCTAGTTTTTCTATAAATCAAATTTTGTTTAAGAAAACATATTTATTAAAACAATTGAAATTTATAACTAACGAAAACCTTATTCTTTATTAAAAATATTTTCTCTATACAACTCTATACAAAACATATAAATATGTAATAAAAATACCTAATAATAAAACCTCGAATAAATATAACATGACAAAACTAAATTTAAATAAATATAATTATTGGAGTATTGAAGTGAAATAAGTATTTAAAATTAAAAAAATGATATTTCGATTTATTTAATATTCCTATCTTGGCCCCCATCTAACAAAAAAAAAATGGTCATAAGTCTGAATATTATTTGCTTATTAAAATTAAATTAATAATTTTAAAATTTACATAGGCTTTTAAAGTCTTTTGTTTTATACAGGATTACAGGATGATACATATTCGTGTCGAAGTATGGGGATCTCGGTAACCACAGGAGCTACAGGGTCGGTTAAGTAAATGGGGGCAAAGTTGCGCAAATTTATGACCAATAAAATGTCTCTCTGAAATTTGAAAAAATCCGTACACTTCGAGAATTAACCGGACGAAACAGAAATTTTGTAAAATCGTTTTATTTTTTCCTGTGCTTATTTCAAGACATATTTAAAACTAAATGACCCTTTTTTATGAAAACTTTTTCCCCTCTCCAAATTTAAAATCTGACTTTTCGTCTTTGAGCGTCATAAAAACAAAACACGTGTAATTTTAAATCTAATAAAAAACAAAATCTTATAAAAAGAATGTGTTAACAAAATCCAAAACTGGCTTTTTCTTTTAAGTTACAAATAAAAGCATGGGTATTTTTAAAAGCTCAAAACACCCTGTATCTCAAAAAGTAAACGCGTGCATGTGTAGTAATTTAAGAAGTTAAAATATTAATTTGTGTTAATGGGTACAGCAAATTTATTTAAAAGTTTATGTTCTGTTGAAAAATCTCTAAAACTAGATGGCAAAAAATGTTTCTCACATATAGTTTTTGTTTTTAATTGGAAATCACTAAGGTTAAATAACTTAAAATTTTCACTATTCAGAATCCAAATGTTGCGCCGTTTTGCATCCTTAATGGGAAACGAATAAAAACTTAATTTGGGATTTGTTTTTTGTTTTTTTTTTTTTTTTTTTTAATCTTGGGACAGTCCACGAAGGCTGATGCCTAAGTACTAACGTACCGTGGGTGTCTTCAGTGTGGTGAGAGGAGTTTGTTCACACGGGACTTAAATTTTGGAGATTGGGAGGAGAAGGAAAAACTTCTGGGGCAGCTGGTTCCATAGTCTTGACACTCTAGGGATGAAGGAACGAAGAAAGCGGGAAGTTCGGGGCCTCTCTAACTGAACTGTAAAAGGATGCATACAAGTTGCACTACGTGTTGCTCTGTTGGGAGCTGCCAGAGAAGGAATTATACTGGATAACTCCTCTGAGCAGAAGCCGTGAAAATACCTATAGAAGAGCGACAGATCCCCTACAGATCGACGGTGGGCAAGAGGAAGCCTTGCTGTGAGCGTTGGATCATTAATAAGACGAACGGCTCTTCTTTGAATGGAGTCCAGTATGCTAAGTGTTGTAGGGGACGCCATTCCCAGACATGAGAACAATATTCTAAAGAGGGTCTGATTTGGGATACATAGAGAGTGTACAGATTGGAAGAAGAGAAATATTTTCTGGCTCGGAAGAGAAATCCAACCTTTTTGAAGCTGCCGAAGCTATGGATAATATGTGTTTGTGCCAGTTGAGGTTATTCTCAAAGTAACGCCGACAAGATTAAACGACTCCTTGTTCTGCAGAACTTGGCCGCTCATATGTAAGGAATGAGCATTTGCAGACTTTTTTCGCGATAGCGAACATGACTGTGTTTTCGAGGCATTAAACTGAACAAGATTCCTGGCGCCCCAATCCAATTGCAATAAGCATAAACACAACAATGGGAGGCTGTTGTAAATTTTATTTTTACAAAATGTAACTATCCAAGCCACTTTACTTCACCCTTAATAAATTGTCCTCACAAGTTAAATAACACGAAACGCACGAACTCAACACGACACTACGGAACAACCAACTAAAAAAATTACAAAAGAATACACAACACATCTGACAACGTCGGCTTTTCGTTGGTAGGTTACGTTTACGAGGCATACGCGTTGGTTTATAAAAATTTCACAGAAATCTTTATTATATTTCATTAAATAAATCAATAAATCATTATTTAGTTTATGTTTTCCTAAACAGATGGCCGATGCTAGCGCTCGTTGCGGCTAAAACATTTGTCGGTCTTTTTACTTCTCATAAGCTTATGTATCTTCCCCAAAACACTACTCAATTAACGCTAGTGGCGTGAATAATAAAAGTCGTTTAAGGTTTTTTTTACAAAAGTAATGGTACGCCATTGACTTTTTTAAATTGAGTCAACTTTTTTTAGTGTCCCAACCTAAAATACACAAAAAGATTTCTTTTTTTTTTTTTGATACGATAAGCCGATTTTGAGCAAAAAAATAAAGACGATTTCGCCACGTTTTGGTAGGTACTTTGGTTGGTCAGAAATAGTGATGGGATAATTCGAATTAAAAAAAATTGATAATCCGATTATTGAAAAAACCGCTATCATGCGATTATTCAGATTTAATTTGAATTACGAAAAATAAAATTTAAATAAAAAAATTAAATCTGAATAATCGCATG
>JAHBCN010015637.1:0-20697 GCA_019359885.1 Listronotus oregonensis
AAAAATTTTTGAACTGATGTTGGCGCAGTAGAGCAGGACTTTATGGCAATCGCAAACATGCTCAGTTTAAAGGGGTTCGGGGAAAATTTTCGACGAGCCGAGTATGTTCGGGCATTTTGACCGCTTTAAGTAAGTGGAAATACCACGTTTCTAGGCAACGGAAATTTCCGCCAAAATTTTTTTGTTTTTAACGTGTCTTTTTGGGAAAATTTATAGATGAGTGAAATATTCGTTACTTATTTTTTTGTCATTGTCATTGTCATTTGGAAATATTGTACACTATTTTATACTTTTTTTAGTAAACGCTCTTATAAAGGGTGTATTTTGGGACTAGGTATGTTGAAAAGATAAAAATAGTGAAAAAAATATATCTGAATAACAAACATACCTTATATATCCATTTAAGGTTTTATGGATAAAATTTAAAGCTTTATTTTTTATGATAAAACAAAATGATAAAAGGAGAACGGACCTTTTCTTTCACATCTCCCGTTTTTGGTAAGATTTTTTATATTTTGGCAAATCCAATGTTAAGGGGAAGCCCGGGGGGGTAGATTCTCATGTCACAGGGTTTATGGAGCAAGGGAGCTAATCTGTAATATTAAAACTTTGCATTTTCGAATTAGTTGAAAGTGTCGTTTTAATTTTTTATTTAAAAAATATAATACTAGGGCTTTAAGCGGGGTTTTTTGTAAAATTTATTTTTTATTATTTTGGTTAACTAATAGGGAATATTAATAATTTAACTACCCTTTCTTCATTTATTATGACGCCCCTTTAACTGAAATTTAATATTTATCGATTTAAAAATTTCTTTTTTGGCTTAAATAAAAAAAGGGGGTATGTTTTTAAACCCCAAAGGGAAGCAAAAAAAGGGGGTATTGGAACAAAACCATTAAGGTTCAAGAGGATAATATACCAAGAAAATTAAAAAAGCAAACTTTTGGGTCCCCTTAAAAATTGATTAAAGGTAGAAACAAGATTTGCTCAAATTTCCCAAAAAGGGGTGTATCAGGCCGAGTTTTTGTCGAAAAATTAAAAAATATCAGTCCCAAAGGGGGGGTTTTTAAAAAAAATATTTTTCCCCGGGTTTTTTTTTTTTTGGAAAAAGGGGAAAAAAAGGGAAAAAAAAAAAAAAAAAAACCCAAAAAATTTTTAAAAAAAGGTTTTTTAGGAAAAAAAGGGGGGGAAAATTTTTTTTTTTTTTTTTTTCCCCCCCCCCCCAAATTTTTTTTTTTTTTTTTAAAAAAAAAAAAATTTTTTGGGGTTCCCCCGGGGGTTTTTTCCCTTTTAATTTTAAAAAAAAAAAAGGGGGCCCCCCCCCCTTTTTTTTTTTTTTTCCCCCAAAGGGTTTTTGGTTTTAAATTTTTAAAAAAATTTTTTTTTTTCCTTTTTTTTTTAAAATTTTTTTGGTTTTTTTCCAAAATTTTTTGTTTGGTTTGGGGGTTAAAGGGGGGAAAAAAAGGCCCAAAAAGGGGGTTTTTTTTTAAAAAAAGGTTTTTTTCCCCCCCTTTTTTTTCCCCCCAAAAAAAAAAATTTTTTTTTTTTAAAAAAAAATTTTCATTTTTTTTTCGGCCTTTTTTTTTAAAAAAAAATTTTCCCAAAAAAAACCCGGGGAAAAAAAAAAAAATTTTTTTTTTTTTTTTTTTTGGGTTTGGGTTTTTTTTGGGGCCTTTTTTTTGGCCTTTCCTTTTTTTTTGGGGTTCCAATTTTTTTTTTTTTTTTTTAAAAAAAAGGGGAAAAAAAACCCCCCCCCCCCCCAAAAAAATTTTTTCCCCTTTCCTTTTTTTTATTTTTTTAAAAAATTTTTTAAAATTTTCAAAAGTTTTTAAAAAAAATTTTTTTTTTTTTAAGTTTTAAAAAAAAAGGGGTTTTTTTTTTTTAAAAAAAAAAAAAATTTTTTTGGAAATTTTTAAATTTTTAAAAAAAATTTTTTAAAGGAAAATTTTTTTCAAAAAAGGAAAAATTAAAAAAAATTTTTAAAAGGGTTTTTTAAAAAAAACCCCCAAAAAAAAGGGGGGGGTTTTTTCCAAATTTTAAAAAAAGGGAAACCCCCAAAAAAAAATTTTTTTTAAAAATTTTTAAAAAAAAAAAATTTTTTTTTTAAAAAAAAAATTTTTTGGGGGAAAAAAAAATTTTTTTTCCCCCCCTTTATGATCTTAAGACAGTACCACTCTACTTAAAAATTTTTCACTTTTACCGTTTGAAACAATGTTATGAAATTGTTGCCACGTTACTATTTTTAAGGCATTAACTGTAAATTGTGTCTTCTCCCGGAAGTATCCGATTGTGAAAGTTGTTCTTTAAAAGTTAGCCTTAGACATTTATCCTTTTTTCTACAGTTTAATATCTTCGTAATACTAGAATACAGAATTTTAGAAAATCTGGTTCTTATTTAGGAGTTGCGTTTGTGGGGGGCAAAAGTGTGAAACTGGACACACAAACTGGTTTTCAAATTTTTTAGATTGGGTCGCGTTATTACCTTTCTCTAGGCAGGTACCTACATTTTCAACTTAAATTATTTCCTTCACCATTTAGTCAAGATATGATCTTAAGAAAGTACCACTTCTACTTAAAAGTTTTCTACCCTCACCGTTTTAAACAATGTAATTATTGCTACAGTACTGTTTTTAGAATTATTATGTGTTTTTTAAAAGTTAACCTTAAGAGCATTTTACAGGTTAATTAATGTCTTCGTAATACTAAAGACTGTTTTCTGTTTAACTTGAAACAGTCCATAAAGACCTAAAACCTAAATACTAATGTACCATGGATGTCTTAAGTATAATAAGAAGCAGTTTATTTATACAGGACGAAGATGTGAAAATTCTAGGGATGAAGAAAGAAAAAAATTGCTAAAGTCTAGGCTTCTCCAAAAGAACTTAAGGGATGCACAAAAATGGCACTGTACATTATTCTATTAGGAGCTGCTAGAGGAGGAA
Organism: Listronotus oregonensis; assembly: GCA_019359885.1. Lineage (NCBI taxonomy): Eukaryota > Metazoa > Arthropoda > Insecta > Coleoptera > Curculionidae > Listronotus > Listronotus oregonensis. Next base: position 2,943 of record JAHBCN010015637.1, read on the forward strand.
CTATATTAGCTAGTTCCTTCGTGCACTTACCGTAACAATACCTATAAGAACACGACCAGAAAGAGTTTTAAGAGTTGAGTCTGATTTGAGATACATACAGAGTACACAGATTAAAGTAGTGATGAGCAAAGCAAGATCAAGACCAAAACCGGGCTAGTCTTGGTCTTGGTCTTGCAAGCCTGGTCTTGGTCTTGGTCTTAATATTGGCCTTGCACCACCTGATCTTGGTCTTGGTCTTGCTGCAAGAGTCTTGCTGGTCTTGCTTTTTTTGGTAGTAATAATTTAAACTAAATAATATTGAATAAAATATATTTTTTTAATACTTTAAAATAAATAAAGATGGAAACTATATTTTCTGCATTAAAATTATAAAATATGAAAATTTTTAACCTTACACATACATTTAAATTATTTGATTAAAAAGCATATTTTAAAGGTAGGGGTTTATTTATTTATGCTCCATTTCAAATTGAGACACAACCTGTTTTTATACATTTAGTGGCACATAGACACATTTTAGTGTTAATTTTTCTTTGAAAAGGCATATAAAATTAAAAGAAATACGAAACTGTGTACTGTGTGAGCAGAAAAAAAACTTTTAATTTTAAATAGATGTGAATTTTTCGTAAAAATGATTTTAATATGTAAACATTGGTCTCTGATTAAAAAAAAGTTTTTCAGAAATCTTTTCAGTTTATTTGAACTTTTTATCTTTAAATTAGTCAAACATTTGCAGTACAAACTTTGTACAAATACTTTATAAACTTTCTGCATATACAAGGTGGCTCAATACTGTGACAAAGCTCGATATATCCAACACCCGTTCATTAGGGTAAAAAATAAATATGAAAAAATTATAAAAAAGGCCGTAAAATATAAACATTTTTTCTACTCCAGAATTTTCCGAAGAATCCACTGCCACTTTAGAAAACTCCCTTATTTTTAGCTTGTAACTTAAAATATAAAATTTATGACAAAAAATCGGTTTTGAATAAAATGACGTCAATATTATTCTTTTACCATTGTTTTGCCTTTTCCGTCAAAGTGATATTTAAAATCCATTTGTATAAAAATTATTCCTATATGACAAAAAAAAAAATATTGTTAATTCCTCTCTTTTACATTTATATCTTAGTTTTAAGAAGCAATCTAATGGTGCCACTTCTTACAGTGTGGAAAAAAAAATGTTTTTCTGGATTTTGAAATTTTTGATCCACCTTGTAAGTGGCATCACTAGATAGCTAATTAAAAAAAAAACATTAGAAATATGAAAGTTATTTTCAGCTTCTATAACTTTTGTACCCCTAGCTTTTCTCTGTCGTGAACGGTTTCGGAGATATAGTGTTTCGTCGGACCATTTAGTCACAATCCTATTATTTTTGAAAGATATTATTGAATTTACTTATAATCGTTGTTAAAGTACTGTATTAAATAACAAAGTGATTTATTTAATTATTATTATATTAAAAAAACCTGTTACTCATTAAATAATCGCCTTTTTTGGCAGTTTTCGCCACATTTTTTTGTTATTTCTGTATGAAATACCTCTGTGTATTGAATTTAAAAACTGACTGTTATAATATTTTAAAAAAAAAGTTGCAGAAGTGCAAGACTCTTGCAGGTCGGTCTTGGTCTTGCATACCCCGGTCTTGGTCTTGGTCTTGCAAGAGAAAAGGCGGTCTTGGTCTTGGTCTCGGTCTTGGTCTTGCTGTAAGACCAAGACCAAGACCAAGACCGCAAGACCAAGACCGGTCTCGGTCATCACTAGATTAAAAAAATAATTTCTGGCTCCAAAAGAAATTTTATAATTTCCTTTTATAAACCTGTCGTGGCTGTTAATATAATGTGTTTCTACCAATTAAGGTCATTCTCAAAACAAAGTTACGCCCGCAAGGTCAAATCACTTGTTGTTCTGCACAACCCCACCGTTTACAAGTAAAGGATAAGTATATATATATACAGGGTGTTTCAAAAAACATGGACCATCGCTAGTGGGGTTATTCTTTACTAAAAAATAATAAAAAAAAGTCCTATGCACATGTGTCCGGAAACGCATGGTTTCCGAAATACAGGGAGTTAAAGTTTTATTTTTTTTCAATTTTTTTTTCAAATGACTTAAATACCTCTCAACCGATTTTAATGAAACTTAGAACTTGAAAGTGTATTATTAAAGTGCATAGTTTTAAGTAAAAATCTGCTTACAGCTGCGGCAGTGGCGTGCGTACGGGGTAATTGTAAAAATGTATTTAGAGAAAGAATATGTGCGCCACTGACTTTTGCCAATTTTGATGCACCAGCTATGAAGCTTATTACATAAGCCACAAAAGTTACCTCTTGGTATTTTTTCGTTTAGGGTTTCCCTTAGCAGATATGGTTTATTATATAAAAATGTGCAAAGTACCCATTCGTCGGCGTAATGAAAAAAGTAATCGTAGAAACACCATCATTATTTAAACTCTTGTTTTTGTACAATACACAATTGACTTAAAGCTAAAGAAAATGTTGAAAGTGACCACCATTAGCGTTGTTACAAGCATTTAACCTGCTCCGCAAAGATCTTCTTACTCTTCTGCAAATATTGGGATCTTCACTAATGATGACAAATGCATTTTCTATTCTTTCCAATAATTTTTCTTGGGTATTTAATGGTGTTTTATAAACTATTTCTTTTAAATGACCCCAAAAATAAAACTCTAGTGGATTCAGGTCCGGAGATCGAGGTGGCCATGGCACCGGACCTCCACGACCAATCCATCGGTGACCGTATGTGTCAGCTAAATATGTTCTTACAACTGGTAGCAAAATGTGCGGGCGCACCGTCACGCTGGAACCACATTGTACCATTTCTCACAAAAAGTGGTAGTAACTCCGGCAAATTTTTTTGTAAAAAATTTAAATAGGATTCCTGTTCAAGACGATTCGGTAGAACAACAGGACCAATTATGTGATTTCCAATAACATCAGCCCAAATATTGATGGAAAATTGATACTACGTCAATAATTGATACTAAGTCAATTGTGTATTGTACAAAAACAAGAGTTTTGAATAATCATGGTGTTTCTACAATTACTTTTTTCATTACGCCGACGGATGGGTACTTTGCACATTTTTATAAAATTAACCATATCTGCTAAGGGAAACCCTAAACGAAAAAATACCAGAAGGTAACTTTTGTGGCTTATGTAATAAGCTTCATACCTGGTGCATCAAAATTGGAAAAAGTCAGTGGCGCACATATTCTTTCTCTAAAAACATTTTTACAGTTACCCCGTACGCACGCCACTGCAGCAGCTGTAAGCAGGTTTTTACTTAAAACTATGCACTTTATTAATACACTTTCAAATTTTAAGTTTCACTAAAATCGGTTGAGTGGTATTTAGGTCATTTGAAAAAAATTGAAAAAAAATTGAAACTTTAACTCCCTGTATTTCGGAAACCATGCGTTTCCGGACCCATGTGCCCATGTGCATAGGACTTTTTTTTTATTATTTTTTAGTTAAGGAGTACCCCTACGAGCGATGGTCCATGTTTTTTGAAACACCCTGTATATATATATATATATATATATATATATATATATATATATATATATATATATATATATATATATATATATATATATATATATATATATATATATATTTGTATTTTTTCTAAAATTAAATCAGTATGATAAATTAATAATTTTTTTGGGGTATTTTTTTTTTTACTTTAGCTCCGTCAGTGGTTGATTTGTAACGGTTGAAATATTCTAAAATTGTATTCTAAAGCATAAAACAATCAACTATTTAACTAATCCAAACCAAATTTACCCATCCCTAAGGTATATAAGGTTATTTTATAAGTTTTAACAATCAGGGGTAGTTTTCACCCTTAAAAAACAAGAGGGCCCATCGACATAATATAGAATTTCAAGTAGGGTAAGTTAAGCCTAATTCCAAATATTTATGCAAATCGATGTAGGACAAAAATTGCTGAGTTTTGCCATTTTTTGAGCTCCATTCCAAAACTATATAATGTATCATTAAATCATTTTTAATTTGTCAAAAACAATTTTTTTGTAGGGTGGTTATTTAGGGGTTGAGTTATTGTGGTTGAATATTTATTATACCGTAAACTCTTAAAATATTTTTTTTTACAAAATAAGCGTCATTAAATAATTTTAAGATAAAAAAACATTTTTTTTTGTAATTTCGTTATTAAAGGTAATTTTTAGGGGTAAGTTATTACTAACGACATAAAAATATTTTTATTCTACATATTTAGGTATGATTTAAATTAACATAATGTCCATTTTTGTTTTTTTTATTTTTTAGCATAAGAGGTGGTTTAGCCCCCTTAAAATAAAAAGCAGCCTTTAAGCATATCTAAACTTTGATCTCGAGGTAACAACCTTAATTCCAAATTTTTATAAAAATTGAAACTATACAACAAAATCCGTAGGTCAAACACCTTTTTCTCCCCACACTGTACTATAAGTAAATTTGTGGTGCACCATATTAGAGTCACTTTTGATATGCGCAAATGATTTTGTTTTTAAATCTTTACAATAATGAAGGTAAATAATCTTAAAATATGATGCATTATTTAAAGTCACCTCTAAGCAGAGAATCTGCAGGATTTGTCGAAGATTTATTTTTTAATATAGATTATTGATTTGGAAAAAATTGAAAAAGGTAAATGACTTAAATTGGGATGTGCAATAAGAATAAACAACTGAAAATGTTTTTTTTTAAACGCATTTAAAAATAGATTAATTATTCCTTTAATAAATATTCTTACACTTTATGTTTCACAGATAATAATTCTTTTCAAAGTCTAGATATTTTGTTACTTTAAAATAAATCAGTCATAAAGTAAATTGATACTTACATTTTACATATTCTGGGATAATTTAGAAGGAATAATTGATTAAACACTGCCCTAATAAATAATTAGACATACCTGTATTTTAACTGAATTTATTTGTTTATATGGTTTATATATCACAACACACCATGTCTTACTAATTATTAATTTTATCACTCAGTTCTGACATAAACTAATTACATTTATGTACTTTACTTTTGGTAAAGAAACACTTTAACTTAAACATGTTAATTAATAAAGTCACACCGTCTATCCTACCTCAACTTTTGGAAATGTTATACGGCTTTAACTACAGATTTGGTTCTTCTTCTGCTCTTTGACCTTTTAGTATCTGTTGCGTGATCATTGGTGGTGTTAACAAAACCTTTCTTTTGCTAGACTCAATGTAAACAAACCCAGCTGTTATCCAAGTAAAGTTAATTTTTCCTTGAGTGGACTACCATCTATCAAATGATTACCAGGTGTCATAAACAAATAGTAATTATTTAATTAAGTAGGTAAATTTATCATATTTTCGTTATTTACTTTTGTTTCGAATCTAGCTTTGTTATTTGGTAGTTAAAACATCTGTCTTTTATTGTCAATTTTGACATGTAGGTGAATCAAAACCCTAAAATTAAAAATGGGCTAAACCCTACTTAAGTGCTCATAATTCCTATTTTTAATTGACTCGGTGCTTACCATCTCTAATGTAGCCCGCTTGCTGTGCTATCAGTACCATGTTGGTTTTTTTTTTTGCTTCTGGTGTTTGTTTTTTTTCATATATGTACTTTTCTCGCTAATTGTAATATACAACCCGAATGTGCCAATGGTTTTCTCAACAAGAAAAAAAAATACATGTTAAGCCATTTAAAATCAAGGTAAGCCGCTTTAATTTATTCTTATCATACACTAAGACAATTTACTAACCATCTAAGCATGTTCCTCTTACGGTGTTTGCATTCATGCCATTTCTTGCGTTAACACAAGCCACTATTTTAGGCCTCTTTATCGACGTCTTTCTCTACGTCCTAACCATCCGCTTCGTCTTTGATTATCCTTCCGCATTTTTAAAATGCCATGCTGCATGATCTATAGAAAACCTGCGTAAGAACTAGTGGTTCACTTGTTAGTTTTATAATTTTGTACGTGATGACTGCGTGTGCTGTTTATAAACATGCATTTCAATACTGACGATTCTGAATCTTTACAAATTTAATATATAAATATATAACAATAACCTAATAAAATTATAAAGATTAATAGAAAAGTTATAAATAAGTGATTATGAGTAAAACAATCGTTAAAAACAAGCCAAAATCCGGTAACACCGGTTGTTGTGTGTGCCATAATACAGGAAAACTGAGTCAAATATATAAAATGTTATTCGTTTCCATCAAAACGTCATTTAATAGAACGTCGATAAAAATGTATAAAAGCAGAGGGTCGTATTAAGTAAGTTTATATGCGTTAATAATAATTTCTGCGTAAGCAAAAAAAAAATAGATTTCTTTGAACACGAAAATAATAATTTTCAATGGCACTTTTTGACATAAAATATAACTCATGTAGTAGACATGACATAATCGATGATTTTTAAAACAACAACCGCCATATTTTGGTGCAGATTTATAATTTCCAAGAAAAGCCGATTTTAAAAACATAAAATACATCGTATTAGGTGGCAATTTCGTAGTTACAGGGTGTTAAAGCATTGTGTACATAATGATTTCTATGCTTTGCGAAGAAAATAAAGGCATAAGTAATTTAATAATATTACTCAAATACTTGACAAAAAATATTATTTTTTCCGCATAACAGGCATTGCCATAGTTACAAGACATATTATAAAAAGCATTTTTAAACATTTCTGGTACCCCCTTACACAAAATTAAGATAAAAAGCAAAAAAACAAAAAAAATAGGACCCTGTACCTGGAAAACTGTCAATTAAAGTCATTAGATTTTTTTATTTTTCAAATCAGCTCCTCTTGGTGGTTATAAATCAATAAAATATGTGAGATTAAATTTAAATCGTCGATGACATCATATCTACCACAATATTTAACCTTTATTAGGTTATATTCTAAATTTTGTGTTTTTGTCACTCACTTAGCTTGTTTTATTTCCTTTTCTCTCTTAATTTCTTCCTCATTTAATAAATATTCCAAAACCAAATTATTTTCGCATGATTATTCAAAATGGCTACTCTAACAAAAAAATGGTATATAAAGTTTTTGTAAGCGAACCTTGAAATCTATTGAACGGCAATGAAAAATGCGGTGTCGCCATTTTAAAATATACCTTTTTGAAGTTGCCGCAAACTGACAACGCTATGGAAAAAATATTTCTTTTTTGCGGTTTTTCTTAATTAAGTTATTTCAAACAACTTTGATATTGGGACTAATGCTCTAATCAGAAAAACAATAAAGAAAATAGCCTATGTCAGGGTTTTAAAAAACTTTTCACCTGTATTTATTTCATTATTTTTTCTCCCACATACAATATAACAATTCCTTTCAGCTAACTGCTGACAGTCATATGTGGTGGTGTTATAGTTAACGTAACGAAGTTGATAACTTTCTTTATTAAAATTGCTATTATCTCTCTTGGTATTAAACACCATTTTTTTCACCCACAAGCAATAAAACTCTTTTTCTTGTCCTAAACATTTATTCCATTTTCAGGATTTAAATTGAGTGAGGATGTTTAAGTATGGGACTAATAAATTGTTCTGGGATTAAAACCTGGTGGCGCCTTTTGGGATTTATATATCTCTCATTTGTACCGTTATAAGCACTATTTACCCCACTCTCTCCGCATTTACAAGGCCGATCCTCAGATCGGGGTAGGCCTGGGGTAAGTTAGGCCACCCAGTTTATGTGCTGGCAAGAACTCAGACTTGAACTAAAGTTTTAAAGATTCCTTTTTTTCATTATAGTAATAATTTTTATTTTTTTATCATTGGTTTGTTATGTTTTCTCGGGGAGTACTGCTTTAAAATTTTCTGAAAGAATAAATAGAAAAAACTACTTCAATCCAGGGCCTGGGGGTATAGCGAGCTTCTTCTGCTCAGCCTTTATTTTTACCCCTAAGTGATCTTGCAGTTCACCTGCTATAAAAAAGAAACCAAAAAATTCAAAAGTAACACGACGTTGCGGTGGCAATTCTCGGCCACCGTTGTCACAAGATGAAATTTAAAAGAAAAAACTAAATTTTTAAGAAATTTTGCTGTAAAAACTTCCTTAATGGTAAAAAAACGAGTTGTAAAAGACTTTTGATAGAAATAAAATAAAATAATTCTTCTTTTCGATCAAAACAAAGATAACAAAAAAAATTTAAAAGATATTTAGTTCAAAATAATTATCCCTTTGATTTTATAAACGAATACTTTTTAAACTTTAAGCAACCAAATTAAAGACAAAATTAAAAATAGACCTGTATTAGGGTCTATTTTTTATATCTATTTTTTACCATGTATTTGGCTTATTAGATAAAATTAACGAATGGGTAATTAATTTAATATATGGACAATCTTTAAAACCTTCAAAAACACTATTAGATCTCAGGTAACACACACAGAACCATACAATTTAAACGAAAAACATAAAAAATGGTCTTATAAGATCCTCAGTAAATGTAATAAATTTTATAGAGGTGAATCTTCTCCAGACCATTAGCCAAACGCATAAAAGAACACCATAGAACATACATTTAAAACACAGAATTCACAAATCAAAATCCTGTCAACAATTTAATAACAAACAAAAACTGAAATGTTTTATTTTTTAGAAAAGGGAAACCCTTTTTGGGTAAAACTAAAAAAAAGGGAAAGTGAAAAATTTATTTTAAAAAATTAGGGTTACCCATGCTTGATGCTAAATAAATTGGAAACCTAAAATAAAATAACTCCCATACCACCCTTTTTTTTTAAATCCCAAAAAATTTTTTCCGTCAAAAACTAATAATGTCTTTTATGACAAAACGTTATTAAAAAGCAAAAATTTCCAAATTTTTTTAAAAAAAATTTTTTAAAATTAGTTTAATTTTCCCTTTTAATTTAATTTTGCAACTGGCCATTGTTACCAAACGTATAATTATTTTTAAATTTTGGGGGTTTTGGGGGTTTTTTTTTGTTGAGGCTTTTGCAAGTTATTAGGGCCTTTGGGGCAGGTGACTCGTTTCCCCGGGACCGGGAGATGGGTCCCATTTTCTAAAAAATTTTTAAGGGCAATACCCAAAAAAAAACATCCCAAAACATGCCCCCAAAAAAACTTTTCCCATTTTTTTAAAAAAAAGGGAAATTTAATTAAAAATATAAAATATTTTTTTTCCCTTTAGGTTTTTTAAAATCAAAAAAAAAAATTTTCCCAAAAAAAATGTTTTTTAATAAAAATTTAACCCCCAATTTATTATTTTTTAGTAAAGTTTTTCCCTTTTTTCCCTTTCAAAATAATGTCAGATTGCTAGTGCCCAAAATTGAAATGTCCACTAAAAGTACAAATTTGCCTTAAAATTTTTTTAAAAGTTAAAAATTTTAACTAAATGTTTAAAAGATTAATGGATGATGCTGGTCTTGGGAAAAAAATTATGTAGCGCGGGACCCAAAAACAATATTATATGGTTTAAAAGCAAAATTGGCACTAAACAAAATAAAACCCTTAGTCTTCCACAGCCAGGGTTTTTGTTACGTGGTCTTTAAGAAAAAAATAATTTTTTTTTTTGTCCAGATAGATTGATTTAGCCGAAGTTTACCTGATGCAAACATAAATAGTCCAAAAGGGTTAAACACAAGATTTTACCGTTATCGGTACGTTTTCCAAAAACTGAAAAAAAGATTTGTTTTCACTAACTTTTTTTTTTATTTATTTTACAAAAACAAACTGATAAAATTTTAACCTTGTTATTTTTTTAATTTTTTATTTCGTTTTTTTTTTAATATGTGAAGAAATGATAAATGAAATATTAAAAATCAGTATGATAGGATTGTCAATAAGGGGTGTTGTTTCAAAAGGAGTAAAAGCCCAGGTGAGAAAAAAAGAAAAATCCCAAAAAAGCGAGTTTAAACGGAACGAATAGTTGGATTTAGGAAGGCCGGGCTTTTCGGGATATTGGAGCTAGACTGCAAAAAGTTTAATATTGGGGGGAGATGTTTTAGGATGGCTTTAAAAAAGGGCCGAAAACCAAAGAGCCAGGGGGACAGGACAAGTTCGAGAACAACAACTCTTCAAAAAAAGTCATTTGATTAATTAGCTTTACGAGATCGTTTCCCCCCCAAAGGACAATTTTTAAAACCCGTTGAAAAATATAAACAAATTGGGTGCAACAGTTTATTGGAATAAAGTTTTGCTCTTCCCTTTTAAATCGGGGGATAGAAAATATCGACTTCAGTGGATAAGAAAAACGGGGGGAAAGGGAAAAACCGTGGCTTTTAGGACAAACCCGATTTTGTTTAGCCGCACGATGGTCGGTCACGAGTAAAAACGCGGGGAAAAAGCCTGATCCCCAAGTTTTTTTTGGGGGCATGTTCGTAATGTTTGGGGTTATGGTGGGGGTGCCGTTGTTTGGGGTCTAGACCTCCTTTGGTTTATTAGAGGGCAAGGGGGTTACATTGAAGAAAAAGTGGAGCCACATTTAGTTCCATTCATAGGACTCCTTCAAAAACCCAACTTTTAACAGGATAATGCCCGACCACATGTGGCAAAGGAACATTGTACTCTTTTAACATTGAAATTTAATTTGCTGCCATGGCCACCACGGTTTTCCAATTTGTCCCCCCTTGAACACGGGGCCATTCGGTGAAAAAATTTAAACTTTACAACAGCCACCTCAAACTCTGGGTTCCTTTAACACGGGTTTAGGTGGGACCGGGGTCGCCAGAAGGATTTGATTACCTAATTAAAAGTATGCTAGACCATTAATGAAGGGGAAAACACTATGGCGCATCAACACATTATTAAACAAATCGAATAATAAACTTAGTGTATCTTCAAAAAACTGGGTTGAAATTTAATTATTTTGTTAGTACAACCCTCCTGATATTGTGTAAAATATTACTAAAATAGGATCATTTTTACTGGGTGTTCGGATTTCTATGATACTTAAAAACACAATTTATTTATTTAATGTCAATAGTTACAATCTCGCGCTAGAGGACAGCCGTCATTAATAATGTGCTTAAAAATGTTTTAGGTAAATAGGTTTAAGCATATTTTAAAAAATCCCAAAAGTCAGAAACGTAAAAAGGGTGTTAGGCGGTTATCAGTAATATATTTATCTTTTAAACCAGAAAGGAGTCTAAATCCAAAGAGGTGGGCAAATAAATGGATATACATATAACTGTAAATCCGGGGATGTACAGAGTTATTCATTTTAAAGTAAACAGGGCTTCATTTTTAAACTTCCCTGTACTTTTTTAAAAAACGAATAAAGCCATTTCGTGTATTTCTTTCCGTAGAATTTAATAATCTAATCAAAAAAAGAAAAAAAAATTGAAACAAAAACAAAAGAGTTACAGCAGGAGTAACGTATTTTTTAAATGGAATACCCCGCATATTTTTATAACAATAGATAAAGATTTTCACGGGGAATTCAGTAATATAGGAATTGCTGGGTTTATTTTCTGCGGTTCTGCTGCAATTGCCTAAAACGTATGATACTATAGTTTGATATGTATAGTATGATAGTATAGTTTTACCTAAAAAAACCTGGCTGCCACAGGTCACAGGTGCTTATTTGTCAAAGTCAAGAATTTTAAAAATACGTTTATTACTTTTGGAGTAGTTTTATAATGAGGTTTTTATCAGAAGAAAGGCTTCAATTTTATTATATGCTAAAACTGATATTATATTATATCATTTCTAAACCAAGCAGTTTAATTACAATAAACGAAAAAAAATTAAAATACAATACGAGGTAAAATATGGTGGTAATAAGAAGACCTAACCAAAAAAAATATAATATTACTAATAATTTAAATGTTCTATATGACCCCCGTTATTTTCAAAACATGATCTATAACCCCTCTTTAGCCTTTCTAAGCTCGCCGATATTATTTGAGGTTCTTGGTTAAGACGATTAATTTCATTTACAATTTTTTGTCCCATTTCTTCTGTGTTTGTGTTCCCATTTTGTTAAACGACATTCTTTAAGTGACCTCATAGAAAGGTTTGCAAAATTGTAATATCTGGACTATTAGGTTGCCATCTAATAGTGCCATAACGTCCAATCCACTGATTGTATAGGCGATTGAGATACTGCATAACTTGACGAACATAATGGGGCGGCGCCCCGTCTTATTGCCAAATTATCTTGCGATACGTTTCGAGTAGCAATTCTTCTAAAATGTCCTCAATGTCGTTTTCAAGAAGATTGAGATATCTTTTTTTTTCCAGTTAAGGATCCCTCATAGAATATTGGCCCGACAATTCTATTGTTAAGCACACCACACCAGACATAAAGAGAAGACCTCCCTTGGTATTTAATCTCTTAAAATTTCCTGGGTTTTGTCTTGCCCAGCTGTGCATATTGCGTCGGTTAAACATTCCCGATGTAGTGAACGAACCTTCATCCGTCCAAAGAGTCGTTTGAAACAGGGTAGGATCATTATCTTGTTCATGGATTAAAATTGTAGTCCTTTTTCTAATGTAACGATTTTGTTTCTTCGAATAAGACCTTTAATTTAAAAATCGTTTTTATATATTTCGGTGGAAATTAGCAACTTATCTTCCTTGCGTTTGCCTGGCGTTTTCTCTACATTTATAATAAAGAGTTATAATTTGAAGCCGTTCTTCTGAAGAAAACCTTATTATAAAACGACTCCAAAAAGTAACAAACGTATTTTTAAAATTCTTGACTTTGACAAATAAGCACCTCTGACCTGTGGCAGCCAGGTTTTTTCAGGTGAAACTATCCTTATAGTCTCATGCAGTTTTTGGACAATTGCAGCAAAACCGCAGGAAATAAACCCAGCAACCTTTATATCACCGAATTCCTTGTAAAAATCTCTAGCTATTGATATAAAAATATACGGGGTATTCCATTTAAAAATACGTCACTCGTGCTGTAACTCTTTTGTCTTTGTTTCAAATGTTTTTCTGATTAGATTTGGAATTCTACAAAAAAAAAATACACGAAATTGCTATTTTCGTTTTTTAAAAAGTACGGGGAAGTTTAAAAATAAAGCCCTGTTTACTTTAAAATGAATAACCCGTACCACTTACACAAAGCGTTTTTTTCATAAGAAGGTTCTTTTATATCGGTAACTATTGGATTAATTTTGACCTATAAGGCCCCGTTTTGTTTGTTATTGGGTTTTTTGTGCCTAAACCACAAAATTACAAACCATTATATTGCAAAAAATCAATTTTAGAACAATTTTTTTGATTTTTTTTTAAATAATTTAAATAAGAAAATGCTCTTGCCCTACGAACTACTTTCTTAATTACATATCTCACTTTGTTTTTCTTTCTATTAATGATGACAAAGGGTCTTTATTTATTACCACTGTATATAGAAAGACTCTTTTTTTTTGTTTTGCTATTTAATGCGCTTCTTTATATTTAAATTTAAACAAAATCGCTCTTTATTCCATTTTTTCTATAATATTGTTATTTAAGAAAAACTTAACAGTCCAAGTAAAATTCTCAATAACAAAGAAATATTAAAATAAATATTAATATTTTTCTACAATAAATTATTCGCATTGGAAAATTTAAAAAAACAAATTTATACATTCAAAAGGATTTGGTAAATAAAAAAAAACAAATTATTGCAAAACTTTAGGCGATATATTCCCAAATTTTAATTTAATTGAAAAATATAAAGAAAAAAGAATGATATTGTCGTCATCATTGAAAAAGAACAAAATAGGATGAGCAAAGAAAAATTAAGGCAGTGGTTTACAGAGCAAGCCCAAATTATAATTGAAGAAAAAAATGTTATTAAATTGATCTATATCGATATACTAATAAGTTATTTCTGGATTAAGTCAAAACTAATTGACTAGTTACCGAGATACGAGGGTCCACGTAAGAAAAACGCGCTCCAGATAGGTGATACATCTGACATCGTTTTACTATACTTATATCCTGGCTGTCCGCCCCTTTTGGGTTTTGACTCCTTAAGAGTTCATTATTATGTGGTTAAAATGGCAGACATATCATTGATGACGACCTCTCCTCCAAATTGTCACTACCTCTGTCGCCAACCCTTTATATCCACCCACGTGTCCGTCTTTTGGGATTTTGTTTAGTTATGTTAATACTTATTAACCCAGATTATTTTTAAGCATATCATATGCTTTAAAAAAAATGAATATCCCCCCAGAAATTAAAAAAAAAAAACATTGCGGCTCATCCGCGCTTTAAAGACCTTTAATTTAATGCGGCTTAGTTATTCGAAATAAAGAAATATTTATAATTTAATAAAACAGTCACTGAAGCCCCTACGTAAATATAGACCAGGATCCAGTGGGCTTTTTTTTGATGATTTATAACAAGCTAAAACTTTGTGAGTGGCTTCGTTTCGACGAGTCGCCCAAATTCTGACTGCAGCAACATTGGACCGTGATAGGACTGCTTTCGGGAAACCTCCAAACATGCCGATTTTTCAGGTGTGGCAAAATTGATACCTAACAGGTTGATTCTAACATATTTTGTCAAGATTTTTATGAAAAGGAAGAAAAAATATTTTTCCCCACAAAAGCTATGATAGGTATACCGAGTCCTCCACGTCAAACATCCGAAAATACTTATGGGTATAACCTCATCACAACAAGCAAATTTTTTTAAATATTGTTTGACATTTTTTTAAAAAATTATTAAATTTCCTACAAAAGGTCAATAGGTTTTTGTAGTCCTACAACTTAAATATGTAAATTTTGGGGGTTACTGTATATAACTAACAGTAGGACAAAAATAGCAGGTGGTAGGTAATTATATTCCATCAAAAAAAAAATTAACTCCTCAAAAATAGTGATAGGCAGAGCTCCCTTTTTTTAAATGTTCAAAAATTTTTTTTCTATAAGATTGAGGGTTTTTGTAAATAGTTTGATATTTTGACAACGAAAAAAAAAAAAGCCATTTATGTAAAATTTTTTGTAGAATAAGAATCTATACATAAATTGACAAATTATTACGTAGAAGTCGGAAAATTGGAGAAACAGGTTTTTCTTAAAAAGGGCAGGTAAGGTCAACTTTTATTCAGGTTTTACCCCTTTTAAATTTTTGAATGAAATAAATCCAAAATTGTATACCAATTTTTTGGAACATCTAGAAGGCAAACATGTGCTTCTTACGATTTTCCGAATGTTTTTTTTTTCTTGTGGAAAATTTTTTTTTGAAAAAAAAAAAAAAAAAATGACATATTTTCCCTTCGTAATGTTAAAAGGGATTTGTACACTAATTTTTAACCTAATTCGTGCAATATTTTTTTTTTAAGATTGCAATAAAAAAAAACTGTTTTAAAAAAAAATAATTAAAAAAAAAAAATTAAAAAAATTAAAAGAAGAATCATTTTTGTAATATTAAAATATTGAAAAACAGAATCATAGTCACCTTTAAACATTCCGGAAAACCGAAATGGATGCTCCTTCCATTTTTAATAATATTTTTTTTCTGAAATAAGTATTTATTTTAATTTAATATTTTTTTTTAAAAAGTAAGAAAAATGTCTGGATATAATAACTTTATCACTTTCTACATAGAATCATCATCATTACTTCGGTGTTATCATCATTTGTATTTTTTTTCTTCGTCATCGATTTCCTTTCATCTTGTCTTTTGGCTAAAAAAAAAATTAAATATTTTAATAAACTAAGTAAATATTTGGGGTAATTTTATCGAAGAAAATTATTAAAAAATACCCCAAAGGCAGAAAAAACTTTAAAAGATGGGCTTTGATCCATTGAACCAAAATTTTTAAAGCAATTATTAATTTTATTTTAACCATAATGTTCTGTTTTTTTCTTTGGGATATCGCATGTGAGCATTGCACCATACACTTGCGATAAAACAGTTTCTTTATCTGTTGTAACAATTCTCCTTTACAAGGTGGTAGATTTGAATATATCAAATAATTTTTTTTTAAAATTTTTTTTTTCTTTTAGACTTATAATTTTTTTCAAAGACCTTAAAAAGTCCTTGATCTATATTATTTTTTTTTTTTTAGCTGTACATTCTGCACATATATCATACATATACATATACATAACCGAACTGATGCAGAATTGGTTGGTTTTTTGTGTTTAAAAAGGGCCTAAGACTGGTTATTTCCCAGAACAATGGGTTTTTTTAAAATTTTCTGTTGCGGTTGGGCATGTGCCAGACTTAAAAAAAATTTCCAGTATTTTCCTTGACCACTTTTTCCCCAACTTTTTTGCAATAAATAGTTTTCAAAAACAGCCGGAGTCCTTTCTTATTTGGGTACCCAATACATGTTTTTATAAAACATTATTTACAAATCATCATTATTATACATTTTTAAAATTATTAATGATTTGTATTATTATCATAACAGTCTGACTATATACATATACGTAACTTTTTTATTTGTTTTTTTTTTTCAGGATATTAAAATTTTAAAAGTTAGTATAACGTATGTTTATTTAAAGGGAGTGGTATAGTTAGTGTACGTATTAAAAAAAAAGCGTTTTTCCATTTTACTTTAATAACCCAAATTTGACCTTATAACTAAAGGGGCAATTTTTTAAATAAAATTTTAATTAATTCCATTAAAGAATATAATAACGCATTAAAAAAATAAAGAAAATGGTTAACTGTGTCCTGACCGTTTTTTTTAAAAATAATATTTGAAATTTAACCCAAGCCTGCAATTCTATCATCATTTTAATTGGAGGAGAAATTTTTATTGTAATTTAAATATTATTTCTAAAATACAAAACAAAAAATTTAGCTTGTTTAATGGGAAAAAATTTTAAATTTGGGATATTTAGGTTGAAGACTACAAAATCCCATTGACCAATTTGTAGGACAATACTCAAATAATTTTTAAAAATATTTTTAAACAAAATTCAAGAAATTGGCTTGTTAGTGAT
Organism: Listronotus oregonensis; assembly: GCA_019359885.1. Taxonomy (NCBI): domain Eukaryota; kingdom Metazoa; phylum Arthropoda; class Insecta; order Coleoptera; family Curculionidae; genus Listronotus; species Listronotus oregonensis. The sequence continues at coordinate 19,846 of JAHBCN010015637.1, forward strand.
GAATTTATACTTGTATGTTTTTTCGGCAAATTTTATTTGGGGGACTCGGGATACCTATCTTTTTTGAGAACAAAACTTTTTTTCTTTTTTATTAAAATCTTAACAAAATATGTTTGAATCAACCCGTTGGTATCAATTTTGAACACCTGAAAAAACGACATTTTGGGGGGTTTTTGAAAGGTCCTATCATGGCCCGTGTTGCTGCAGTCAAAGTTTGGGCAACTCGTCGAAACGAAGCCACTCACAGAGTTTAGCTTGTAATTAATCACAAAAAAAGCCCTCGGATCCCCGTCCAAAAAAAAGGAAAAACCCTAAAATCTCACCAAACGTAATTATCCCCTCCCCCTTTTCGCCAAGGCCCTTTAATATCTTATTAAGATAATGCCCGATTACATGTAGCCCCAAAAAAAAAAAAAATATTTATTTTGTTGCTAAAATCGTAATTAAGGCTACGATTATTTTTTACTCTGTTAGATTTACTTGAGCAAAAAATAATAATTCTTGGTTGTATATTAAAAAATTTATATCTTATCTGTAAATTTGAATTTAAAATTATTAAATAATTTTGTCCAATAACATCAAAATACTAAAAAAATAAATTTATTTTACTATTCAAGTTTGACTTGTTATTGATACTTTTTAAAAAATTTTTATAAAAATTAAATTATGAAAATGTTGAATGTCAAAGGCAAAAAGATACAAATTTAATTAGACAATTTATTGATTGGATCTTTCTTTACATAAAAAAAATTAATTTTAAAGATTTAAATATTTTTACGAACTCCTTCAAATGTTTGTTTTATGTTTTTAAATTTCCATTTATAACGAAATTAAAAGCAACAAAAACAATTT
>JAHBCN010015638.1:0-20748 GCA_019359885.1 Listronotus oregonensis
TAAAATAATTTATATATTACAGAAACGCAAAATAAAAGAATTTAGTATCTAAATAAAAAAAAAAATATATTTCATAAATAAAATTTTTAATTAATGAATAAAAATTTTTTTGACCGGGCACTGGTCCTTTTTTTTAAATACGCATGTTAATGACACTAGCGTTTGTTTAGTGCGAAAAGGTCAAATTGCCATAAATGCGATTAGCCATTATATATCAAAGATTATCAGAGTTGACCCCATTGAAATATTTCCCATATTTTTTCATGAATTAAAATTTTTTTTTTTTATTTAAAATCTGTTTATTTTGTTTAATTGAATTCCTTTTAAGATACATGGCCACAGTTTCGAAAAAGGGGTTCCCCTTTTTTGATTATTTCTTTTTTTTTTGGGGTTTTTTTTGAGATTTAATGGGGGGCCCCAAATATGTAGCACCCGTTTTTTTTTTTACTTTATTTACTTACCAGTTGCATTTGTGTAAAAAATTTTTTAACCATAATCCTTGAATATTTGCTGTCATAGGCAGTCAAAAGATAATAGGAATACAAAACAACGTGAACAGGACAATTGGCGTGGGGACAAAGTAGGGAATGTCCTCCGCCGATGAATTTGGCTGCGATCCAAGTTAAGAGTACCATGCCAAAATGATGGTAGACGTGAAGAAAGCTTATATGGCGGTGTTTTTTTCTTAAAACGAAGAATATCTAAAAAAACGGTAAAATTTTATCGAGACCAACGTCAATTTTATTGAGTATACGCTGATCAAGAATCTAAAGTCAAGTTTTGTCGAATATTTCTATTTTTTAAATTATAACGCCCCACTTAGACCTAACCTCAAAATTCTACAAAGTTTCCTACAATTACTTCTTCCTAAAATAAGGTACAGCAGTAAAAGTAGGAGATTTTATGATAGATTATTTATTATTTTTTAGGATATATTTATTGTTGCGTTTTTTTAGTCGTTTATTTTTAATAAACAGCCCTTAAAGCCCTTTCTTTTTTTTTTAAATTGTTTAAAAATAAAGTTTGGTTTAATCGCGTTTATTTTTAAAATTTCAACTAGTTGAGGTTTTTAGAAAAACACAGATAATTTTACGAAATTTGGGATTTAACGATCAAATTTAATCTAATTTACGAAAAAAATACAAAAAGAGGATTCACTTTGAAACTTATATTTTCTCTGCAGGGAATTTCCAAAAAAACTTTTTTTCGCACATTCCAAAATAAATTTTATTACCAAAGTTTTTTCTTTGAGGCCAAAAGTATCTAGTATACAGGGTGGGGCACCCCAACCGTCACGGAATTTATACGAAATGTGAGAATTTTTAAAAAATTCTTTAGCAGGATCTATGCAGACTGTAGAGGACGTTCATTTAAAAATATTTGCATTTATACAGGGGGATTAACAAAAGTACCATATCAAAGTTAGTTTTTTTTTTTAATGGGACACCATCTTTTCTTATCGATTTTGATTATAGAGAAAATAAGCCAGATTAATAAGCAATATTTAGTAAAAATACCATTACCACGATATGGTTTATCATTTTATACAGGGTGGTCAAAAAATAATTTATAATATTATAAACATTTTTTGCAAATAATCCTCTTATTTTAAATGGATCACCCGGTATTTGACTATTTAATATTATGCAGAATTTTATTACCAATCCACTGATATTGGGTTTGCCCATACCTAAAACCGTTACTTTTGTAATTATTTCGAATTTTGTACTGCGTGCTTTTAAACCCGTAATAACCTTAATAACAATCTAAACTTTTATAAAAGCCTCTAGTTTAAATTTTTTTATTATGGTAATACTATACGTGTAAATGCACGCACTAAAGAAAATTCGAAATAATTAAAAAAAAGCGGTTTAGGAAAGGAAAACCCCTATATCCATGAATTGGTAATAAAATCCATAATATAAAATGGGCAAATTGGGTGATCCATTTAAAATAAGAGACTTGTTTGAAAAGAACGTTCATGATATTAGAAATTATTTTTTGACCACCCTGTACATTATTTTAATAAAAATGTTAAACCATATCCCTAAAATAATAGTATGTTTACTAAAAATTTAGCTATTTAATTTAATTCTAGTTTTTAAAAATTAAGGATAAAAAAACTATACTAAAGTTCTACAAATCAAAAAATTTGCAAAAAATTTCAAAAAGGGGGCGTTATTTTTTCTCTAGAAATTTAAAAACCCATAAAATTATAAAGTGTCCCCCTTTTAAATATTTTTTAAAAAGAAGATCCTCTACCGTCTGTATACATCCCGTAAAAATTTTTTAATTCTCAAGGGCTTTCGTATAAACTCCTTGGCAGTTGGGGTGCCCCACCTGTATATTTGGTGTGAGTGCCAGATGTCTTAGTTCTTGGATAAAAAAAATTAAAAATCCTAGAGCTGCCACTAATGTGTAACCTGTGATAACCCTACTTCTATATCTATATCTTATACGTTTTTTCCTTAATATCCAAAACCCCACGGTCAATGGTCGATAAAACTTCTTTATATTGGATCATTTTTAAAATGAAAATTCGGTACCCTGAAAAAAAAAAAAACATAAAAAGTAGCAAAGGTTTATTTTGTCTTGTTTGCTTTTTATATGGTCTATTTGTTTAAAACACATGCGGGAAGCGGCCCTTATAAAGCAAAAGGCAGCCGCCCGTTCAAGCCAAATCTTTTTGCTACTTTTTATATTTACTTTTTTTTTCTTTTCAAAGGACGCCGAATTTTCATTTTAAAAATGATTCAACTATAAGTTAAATAGTTTTTCATTGTCATATTTTAGATTTAGCATTTTGTAACAACATTTTGGCCAGACCAAATTTGGACAACCCACAATATAATAAACAAATAATTTAATAGGGATAACTTACTGTGTCAATAAGATCAGCTACTTTTACTAAATAATATAAATGTGCTAACGATAGAAACTTGAGTCCCCAGTAGCTGTTGGAATAGTCGACTTCGGCACATTTCCAGTTGATGACATCTCTTGCAAGCACTACCTACAAAATACAATTAATTTTAGTACCTGAGAATTTAGGAATCCATGATCCAGTTGCTATAAATTCGTCAGAAATAATGAGAAATATGTGATTTTCAAAAAATTTTCTCTTTATTAAATTTCATTGTTTAGAATATAAAAATGAGGTATGAAAAATCGAAAAATCATAATCCGGAAACTCGAAAAGGTGGGGCAAGTATTTAAAAATGCATAAATATGCAAAAAAGTTAGTTTTTTTGAATATTTTTTAATGGTTTTTTAAAGAAGTTCAATTAAAAAACAGAATAAATTTTGATTTTTTTTTTTAATAGTTTAATACAAGAATTAAGTTACATATTGGGTTATTTAGGATCTTTTATGGACCGTTGACTGCATAATTGCATCGAAAAGCGCATAATTTACACCCGTTAAAAAAATGCCAATTGCTCTAAAACGCATTAATAATCGTCCGTTTTAAATTTGGAGGTTTTCGAGGTCGCTTATTTTAAATTAAAAAAGAAAATCGGACAATTTAAAATGGTTGACCAATAATGGCGCGAAATTTTCTAACATAAAACGCCTATAAAACAATAAAAAAAAATAATTAATCTTCCCTTCATTAATTAATTTTAATGCGTTGGCATTAAATGTTAATGTAAAGAAAAGTAAAAAAAAAAAAATCTTTTCAATTCAACTTTTACAAAAATAATTACCACAAATGAAGTTGGGGGTTTGTCCTAGTTTAAATTGATCTCACTGTTTTAGTGAATTTTTTCTTTTTTACTTGCGAAACGTCCATGTTCGGTTTGAACTTTCCATACCTGTATATATTTATATATATATATATATATATATATATATATATATATATATATATATATATATATATATATATATATATATATATATATATATATATATATATATATATATATATATATATATCTACAAATCATTTCTGATATAAAACGTATATTATGGCCTATACCTATCTCTCTAGTTTTTGAGAAAATGGCGATTAAAGATGTCCAACTAATAATATGCAGTTTTAGGGGGAAAAAAAAATAAATGATATAAAAAATTATTTAATTTAATTTTTGGGAAGACTCTATATCGTCGCCTTGCATAAAAAGGGGGGCGTTTCTCAAAATTGATAGTTTTGCAGGAGGGATTTTAAATTTTTGATCAATTAAAGCTTCTGCCACAGAGGTTTTTATGGCTGTAGTTTGGGATTTTCAGTCACAAAGAGAAGGCATATTCACTATACACATTCACGCTAAATATGTTTAAAATAAATATCTTAGACATTGAAAAAAAAGAAAAAAAAGTTTAAACAAATGAGATACCCCCTTTTTGTGTGCTGTTAATGTTTGGATCTATAGATTACAAAAAAAAGATACGCCCCATTGATATAATGAAAAAATATTTTTTTGGGTACAAAAAAAATTAACATAAACTTTAAAAAACCGAAAAATAAAAAAAACTTAACTTCAAGCAAAATGTTTATACATTAAAAAATATATTTTTGGTTCAAAAAAATTTATATAAATTTTAAAAAAAACGTTAAAATAAGAAAACGGGACTTCAAGCAAAATGTTTATACTTTAAAAAAATATTTTTTTGGTAAAAAAAAAATTAACATAAACTTTAAAAAAAACGTTAATAGGGAAACTAAACATAAGCAAAATGTTTTAATAAACAATCAGCATTTTACTCATGGGGAAGGATCTGAAAGAAGCGTTTTGGAGTTTACCACCGGGTCTTTTCCAGAGTGAAACCAAGTTGTCGTATTTAAGGACTGTTACTTTAGGTCTTTCCTTATTGAGCTTTTAAAGGGAACAAATTTAAAACATTTTCCTGGTTCTTTTAGGGTAATGCTTCTGTAGGTTCCCTCACAATGGGATAACTTGTAGAAAATTTTATTAGCCCCTCTCTTTTCAACTTTAAACTCCGAGATAATTCACTTTGTTTTGTTATGTCTTTACGGGGTCTTAAAAATCGTAATTTTTGACTAATCTTTAAAATCTAAAAAGTCAGTATTCACCTTATTTACAATGAGTTGTTTCCCTTTTTGCAAGTTTATAGGCAGTAGTTGTGATGGAACAAATAAGTTCCCCGAATGAGACATTGCGGTAGAAATTGTGCTTTCAGGAGGCTCCTTCCTTTGCCCATGAAAGGGTTCAAAAAAACTTAGACTGACTTGTTCAACGTTTTTGCTATTGATGACAAAATAAAGTAGCATCGAGGCAACTATAGAATTTTGTTCTGGCCTGCGCATCCATCAGAAAATGAATTAGCGGTTTTTTGTCCCTTCTCGTCATAATGTTGCAGAAAGATATAAACACATGTTGAAATTTCAGAGGAGCCTCTTTTACTATCTATTTCACTCCATGTGTAGCAGTAACAGTCTTTGGTGGCTAAATTATACCCTTAAAAAAACCGGCCCCCCGGGGTCTTTTAGAATTACTTTCGTTTGATTTTGGTAGATAAATTACTTGTTGCAAGTCCCAACCCTGCACTTAAAAATTGATTTATTAGCTATAAATTGATCTTTACACCCTGCGTTATTTTCGATTTTTTCTTTCTTTCTATGTGTGCCTTATATCTTTCTTCCAATTCCAATTTTTCTCAGTGTCGCCCTCAATGTATGTAATGCATAAGCTGCATACATCCTTTTGGTCTGTGTATTGATTATTTATTGTCTTGAATATACGTCGATAAGTATCTATGCTACCTTCTTATCTTTATTACAAGACGAAGGTACATGCTATCATTAGAGAATCTTAAATCGGTGAAGATATTCTCTAGAGGAACCCTTTTCCCAATAGTGAGATTCGACTCTGGGAATCTTTTTTGGGGTTTTTGCATTGCTTGTGTACAAAAATATCTTTGATCTTTTTGGGATTCTTGTCGTCCACCTCGTTTGTCCTTTTCAACTATCACTTGTTGAAGCTTTTCTAATGGTTACGCATAACTTTTTCACTAATTGACAATGTGTTTGGAAAAAGTCTTAAACCGGGACTCACATTTCCAAGAGGTAAAAAGTAGTGATAAGAAAAGCTTCGTCTTAAATGTTTTTAATCCATAATAGGGATTTAGCAGCTGTTGTCAAATCTTCGTCTTTAAAATATGGCATCTCCATTAATTTTTTTTGCACGTATCTCCTTTACAATAATCCTTCAGTCTTTTGGTGGAACTAAATTCATGGTCCTTGTTCTGATGTAAGTTTCCACTTTGCCTTAGCTAGCACTGTTTTGTAAATAGCTTTCTTTGTTACCTTCTGTTTTTTCTATTTCTTTTTGATCCCTCAATGATATATTCTTCAGGTGCTCTAAAATCAGTCGCCAATTTGTTTAAAGCAATTTCTGAAAGAGTAGAGTAGGATGTTTGTGTGTCACACGGTGTATCGGCAAAAAAATGGTCCCAACAAAGTATTAGACATCCAGTACATGCACCCCATACTTCGCCTTGACAATCTTTTTCGCATGTTTGGGCAAAGCTGGTAGGATTTTTAAAGATGTGTTCTTCAGCCATCGAAGTTGAACAGAATTTATTTGGTTCTTCTGGCATGGGTTTACTAAAATTACTTTAGTGGACATCTTTTCGGCACAGTTGAATTAATACGGCAACATTTTGATATTTTAAAATTAAATTTGCATGCATTTATTTCACATTCTTTGAAAAAATGAAAAGCTTTTTTTTGGCACTTAAGCACTGAACACAAATCTACGTAGTTAGGTTTTTTATCGGGATTCATCACTTTCAAAATCGTTGACTTCGTCCTCGTTTTTTTGGGATCATTGTCAAATGGAACTGAATTAGCTGCACTGGCATTTTCCTTGGTTTGGAGTAGGTCACAAATGAATTTTCATTTTCTGTTAAAAGAACTGGATCTTTAAATTTTTTGCTGCAGTTTTAGTTGATGTGATTTCTTGGCAAATTTTTTTGGCCTCTTATAAAAGTGAGAAAGGGGTAAATAGTCTTCTGAGGTCCAATCTGAATCTGAGTCACTACGCTCTTTACATTGTAGTATTCCCCCCAAAAATACCACTTTTTCCCTTATATAACTTTTTTACTTTCACATCTTGTCTAAATTTGCGCTGTTTTTGCTCACAATAACAAGTTCGCTGATCACTTACCTGTATTTTCAATATATCGAATCGCACCATAACAGTCGGAAAAAACACCGGTGATTCGAAGGCGGCACTATCATCAGAGCACATACATAGAAACATAGCTCTATCGCGATAACAAAATAGCCAGCAAAGTGAAATTCCCACTATGGACCAGTAAAGGGCGTAACTCTACAATTAATTAATAAAATATGGCAAACAAAAGGGCGTAATTGAGATTCGCCTTTTTGCCCTGCTTCTATAATATGCGGGTATTGGTTTGCCTAAACTACTTTCCTAAATAACTTTGCGGGGGAAAAAAGATAAAGATACGCCCGTTTGACAGCAATAAAAAAATCGCCTAAAGATATAATAATAATCATCAAAAAGCCAATTTTTGAGATACGCCCTTTCGTATGCAAGGCGACGATATGTGGAGGTCATAATAAAACAACTTCTGGCTTTGCCGGAATTGCTGTGAAAATTGACTTTTCTAATAATGTTACTTCAAAAATTTAAACCCAACACCCTGTATATTTTTCTAAATTTGGATTCTACGGGTCATTCCTGATATAAAATCTGTATAATATCCTATACCTATCTTTGTTAGTTTTTGAGAAAATGGCGATTGAAGATGTCCAACCGAAAATCTCGACTTCAGATTCGCGATCAGCATTCCAAAAATGATTAAAAACGGCAAAGATATAATTAAGTAAAAAAACTACAAGATATTCCATGGTGGTAATATAATACTATACTTACTAAACTTAAAATGTAAGCATTAACAATAACTTGAGCAATATTGTATACTATCATTATTTTTTTGAGATCAAAAGGCTCCCGGTCCTTCATGAAGTCTGGACCCCATTTGTAAATAAATTTATACCATAAAAATAGAATTATCAACGTTGGAATGGGTGAACTCATTAGAAAAAAATCATCTGCTCTTGTATCTATAAAAAAATCATAAAAATAAGCAGTTAGAAAAAAATTAATAATGAAAAAATCATAATTCTAAATTTCCTTGAAAGTGTTATGTTATGGTTTTAATAACACTTAAATCTTGGACTTCCATTATCTTTATTTGTTAATTATTACACAACGTTTCGGTTAGTGATATATCTTCAACCGTTTTAAAGTGATAACTAATACTATTTTTAAAAACTTAGACTTATATACTAAACGTTGTTTACCAAAGCTTGACCGTTTTTTTACGGTTTAGAAACCTCTGTCAGGTATTCGTAATGTCAATACTAGGCTTGCTAATTACATTTTGATTGTTTACATTTATTATGGCTTCTTTATATTTCCTTTTCTTCCAGTGAGTTTCTTCATGAATAATTTTTGCTTCCGACCATTTTATGTGGTGTTGTTTTAACCATGCGTGTTCGGCAATCTCTGACTTTGTCATTTCACCTCTTTTCATATGTTTTTTGGGTTCTTTAACTTTAATTTCGAGTGGACTTTTTGTTTCCCCAATGTATACTTAACCACATTCACAGGGAATTTGGTAGATAGTCATTATTTGAAATATTGTTGTCTCGTCTGGTCGACCTATTTTCAACAACTTTTTTTCCATATAAAAAATAAAATATTTTTTAAACTTTTCATTGTCTTAAACATACACATTATTGGATAAGGAATTTCTAAAATTTTTGTAGTTCAGGCCTGACGCACGCAGTGTATATATTACACAAAACGTTTTAGCCTATTTTCACCCTATAATAACTCCGTTATCGTTCCAGATATAGATAAGAGATTTGGTGTGTATATTCACATAAGTATTCGAATTGTCTGTAAGTTATGTGGTTTCTGAAATATTCAATTTTAAAATTCGCACATTTTACTACTGACCGACTAACTGACACACTTGCTCATTTCAGTTACACTTTTGACCTGATATTTTTCACATCTGTCTGAAGTTATATAGATATATTTTGGGTAACCAAGCACATTTATTTTTATATACCTAACCTTAAATAAAAACACTTACCATTCAGTTCATTAAAGAGATAAAAATATCCCTGATACATTCTTTTCAACAATAGCGCCATTTTAATTTGTCTCTTATTGGAAAAAGTCAATAAATAATGTTAGAACTTTATATCTTTTAAAGGATCTCTTGGAAAAAACTTATTTTCAAAACAACAAATAGGTGCAAAATATATTTGATTTCTTAAGATCCTTAACAATGGAATACTTGTATGGAAAGTGAAATGCAAGAGTTGGAAATGTTTATAATTTTGCTTAAAAATACAGTTCAAACTGTAATTTCATTTTAATATAAAACAATTATGTATTTTTAGACTTTTGTTAGGGTCAATTCATGTAGCAATCTAGGTAGTACGGACAGACAACTATCCTGAGTTATTGCTGGTGATAAAAATGCCAACCCAACATGCCGGAAATTATACCTGACCTATCAGAACAAGAATGAAAAGATAAAGTCCCATGTTTTTCTCCCACATGATTGTTCTTAATGGGACACATTCTTTGAAATGTTTTAATAATAACAATTTTGTATGGTTTTAGCAACAACAGAACTAATTTTAATATACAGAGTGTCTCAGAAGTAATGGGACACAGAGCAACAGCAAAATAATGCAATTAACGTAAACTTGCCTTATCCCAAAGATGATAATAACTCAGATACAGGGTGTCAAACTTTTAATTTTTTTTTAATTTTTTTCGTAATAATTTTAAACTAAATAACATAGCTGCAAAATTGGGGATTCGGGGGGTTATTTAATGAAAAAATTTAATTTTGTCCATGCTTTTGATGGCATAGAGGGTGAAACCCCGGCCTCCCGCAGTCTCCAAAACCCAGTGACCTTTAAGGCTGATTTTCATGGGGTTGGAGGGATTTTGGGTTTGTCCCGTGGAGACTTTTAATCAGCAGCGTGTCAAACTATTTCCCCAAAGTTTAAATCAACCGGCCGAAACCCATTATCATAAGTGAAGTCCTTTTTTTGCATTTATCTCGAAAACAGTTCCCCCTAGAGACAAAAGTGTATACATTTTTGACGCAGCGGAAAGTATAATAAATTATTTTTAATAAACAGGTAAATATATAAAGCTTTAAAAAAATTTTGGCCATCTGCAAATGGGGTAGGCCGTAGCCGGCCCCCTACTGGCAATATCAAAAGTATAAACGAATTTGAATTTCTCGTCAAAAAAACCCCAAAACCCCAATTTTGTATCTCTATATCTTTTGTAAAAAATTATTACGTAAAGCAAAAAAAAATTTAAAAATTTAATACCCTCTATCTTAGTTATTATCAACTTTGAGATAGAAAATTTTCGTTACTTTTTGGGAACCCCCCTGTATGTTTCACTTTTACCAATATACAGTATACAGGGTGATTTACGGTCGATGGTAGTTAGACGTTTATAAAAAAGGGACGCAGAATTTTTCTGAAAATTTAGCATCTTACATTTTCTTACCTGTTCTATCGATCTAAAATATTTTCAGCATTGCGACGTTGCCGCTTCTATCCCAAAAAATCCTAAAACTTTATTTTTTTTAAAGGAACACCCCCTATATTAACAAGTTTTTATATTCGCCCTTTATTATAATACTTTTTGTTAATATTACCATATACCCATCTCTATCGGTTTTCGAAATAAAAAATAATTTGTGTTAAACATGTTAACACCCTTATAAACTTTTTGTAAATTAGTCTCTAATTCATGAAAAGTTAATGTTTTGGTGGTAGTTTAGACAGACACGATGTATTCAATTTTCACCAGAAATCGACTCTATCCATACGGGTGCTAAAATTACTATTATTTCCCTTATTCTTAAATGGGGTCAAAAAATTATTTTTTCAAATGAAACCCCCCGTATATTACTTAATAAAATAAAAGATGAAAAAGAACGCTTTTAAAAAGACTAAAAATGTCCCTATACCTAAATCATCTAGTTTGCTTAATAAAGCCGCTTTTTTTTGAAAAATTATTTTTAAAATATAATTTTAAGTAACCATGGAAATAAAAAGCTTATTTACAGTTTGCTGACTTTTATAAGTAACTTATAAACAGTTATTGAGGTGTTTTTAAAAAAAACTCCTAAAGTGAACGCAAATATTGATTATTCAAACACGGACAATGTGATCAAATCATTGCCAGAAGTTGCAGAAAATTTAACCAAATGTATCCCGAATTAACACCAAAACAGAGGAAGTTTAAACAACAAAATAATTTCATTAACTTGGCTCAAAAATTTTAAAAACGCCTCCAACATTACCAAACCCCGTTACTTCCCAAAAGAATACAATATTGTTAACGTTTTGGCCATTTTGCCACCAGAAACTTCAATTCCCTAGTGCAGAAGAAAAATTTGGGTGTATGATATACTTAAATACAACGAATTTTGGAAAATCACGAAATGCATCGTATAATTTACTAAACTTCAAGCCCAAGCGGAAGACTTTAACGTAGAGTGCATTTTTGCGAAACCATTTTAATATTTACACAAATCCAAAATTTTTGTTTTTTGGGGCGACGAAGCAAATTTGAGGATGGGATTTTTTAAAGGAAGCAATAAGCATTTTTGGGCTGATCATAATCCTCACGTACAAAAAAAATGGGGTTTCAAGAAAAATTTGACCAAAATGTTTTCTGTATTTTAAAGAAGATAAAATTAGCTTTTATTTATGATGACACCTCAATGCTGAGAGATATCTCGAAATATAAGGACGATTTTTACCGATTTCGTCGATAATTTGTCTTTAGAGGAATATAGGAATTCGTGGTTTAATGGACAGGCAAACTCATTGCACCCAGGAATTTTCCCGGAACTTTAGGGGAAATATTTGACATCGGGTTTAGGGGGCTTAGGGCCATGGGATTGGCCACCGAAATACGATCTCAGCGCTTTTTTATGGGTGTTTTAAAAAAAAGGGGTTTACATTACCCCAAAATGCCTACTAAAGAAGAACGCGACGGCGAATAGTGCGGTGTATTGAAAATCTAAATCCCCATCAATAAAAAAGAAAAGGCCTTGAAAAAAGCACATTCAAAAATTTTTAGAATGTAATGAACAAATTTCCAGCATTTATTGAAAAAAATTTGTTATTTTGTTTACAATTTTGTTATTTTTATTCATCTTAATTATGTTATTTTCTGTACTTTCCATGTTAATTGAATTATTTTGTAATCAAACTGTCATAAGCTTTTTTTCCATGGTTTAAAATTAAATTTTTAAAATAATTTTTAAAAAAAAGGGGGGTTTATTAAGAAAACTTGATTTTAGGTATGGGGGATAAATTTTGTCATCTTAAGCGTTTTTCCTCATCTTTTATTTTATTGAGTAATATACGGGGGGGTTTATTTAAAAAAATGATCTTTGACCCTTTTAAGAATAACGGAAATAATAGTAATTTAGGCCCTGTATGATATGGAGTCGATTTCTCGGTGTAAATTAAATAACATGTCTTTTAAAACTACCAACAAAACTTTAAATTTTTTCATGAATTGAAAGCACTAATTTACTTGTTAATTAGGCCATTTTTTTGGACATATTTACACAAATTATTTTTTATCTCGAAAACCGAAAAAGAGATAGTATAGGGCAATATAAACAAAAAATTATTATAATAAATTTTTTAAAAATATAAAAAATTTTTAATAAAAAAAAAAAAAAAAAGGGGTTTCCCCATTTAAAAAAATAAAGTTTCTGGATTTTTTGATAGAAGGGGAACGTCCAAATCCCAAAAAAAATATTTTAGATCGATAGAACAGGTAAGAAAATGAAGATGCTAAATTTTCAAAAAAAATCCGCCCCCTTTTTTAAAACCCAACCTACCATCGACCGTAATCACCCTGTATAGAAATAATAAGGCCAACTTTTGACACAACAGGTTTGGGCATTTTAGTATTTTTTGTTCATTTCTAACAAAAATTTAAATTTTCATCTATTAAATGTAAGTATTTTAAACTTCTGGTTTCTGGGTTTTAGACGTCGTCGGTTTTGATAACGAAAAAGGAGATCTTAGATTATCATAAATTAAACATTATTTATTTGTATTATTGAAGGGCCCGAAAGTGGCTGAAAGGCTATCGGTATTTAATGTCTAATGTAAATGATGTCAATGGCATAGTGCCCAATTGAAGTACCGATGGAGCTAGCGCCAAAAATAACTATTGCCCATGGTGCTACGCCAGCAGATAACTTTACTGCTGATTAATTTGCCTAAGGCCAAAGTGGCAGGAGTAGGTGATGGCTACAAAAGGGGTTTTCAAAAATGTTTTTCATTAAAAGAAAAAAAAAAAAAACATGTTTTGTTTAAAGCCTGAATGACCAAAATGCTACACAAGCATAATTAAGGTGCAAAAAAATTTTAAAACGTTCCCGTTTTCCATCTCTAACCTTTTTAATTTAGGCACCCGTATACACCTTGAATGCGTTTTAAAAAACAAAATAAGCTACCTAGTAGGGAAAATTGATTAAAAAGCAATGAAACATCAAGAAAAAAAAAAAACAATTTTAATTACTTGTTTAATAAACTGCCCCCTTTAAATAAAAATGGTGAAAATAACATCAACAAATTCGTTTGTATTGGTAAATATGGAAATTTAATGATTATTTAAATAAGTTATTGATATTTACTTGCAGTTATTACTGCAAGTAAGTGAAATCCACCAAAAAACACCTATGTAAAAAAAGGGCCAAGTTTCTATTCAAAAATATCGTTTTCCCTAAAGTACGGGAGATATAAAATTACACCAAAATTTTTTTCTCCATTCTTTTTGGTTTGGAAAATTTTTTTCTGATTTGTCTGTTTAACGTTTTTTTTAATAATACAGACAGTTTTTTTTTCAGAAGTCAAAAAACTAAGTTCAAGGGAAAAATGGGGGGAGGGTTTTATGTCTGTTGTTTTCCTCTTAGACATTGTTCTGTAAAAACCCCAAATAAGATGAATAGAAAGTAAAAAAATTGCTATTTTAATATTTCTTAAATCGTACCTGGTTTGAAGTGGCAAAAAAATTTCCCAAAAACACCCTTAAAATACAGGTTTTCAGGACGTTTGAGAAAAATCGTGCAGTTTTCAGGATTTTTCATTTACCTTTACACAATTTTGATAAAATTATGAAGTATATGTACAGGATTGGCAAGGGAGCCAATTTTAATGTAATGGAGGGGGATATATATGGTAGACCCACTTTAAAAAAAAAAGGACGACAACAATTTTCCCTATTCCCCCAATACAACGACGGTCGAGGCGCCTACGATTTTGGATATTTTTATTTTGTAAAATATTTATTAGCAGTTTTAGAAATTTTTTAAAAATTCAACATTTTATGTTTTTCAAAAAATTTTTGGTGAATCTCAGATCGTTGCTCTTGACATATCCAAAGCTTTCGATCAGGTCTGGATGAGGGGTTTCTTAACAAATTTCCTTCTTACTTTTCACCTAAGCTTTGTTTTTTCCCCCAGTTTCTTTCTGATCAACGTATATCAGTTATTGTAGATGGTCAATCTTTCAGTTTCTCCCAAAATTAATGCTGAGGAAAGCCGAACTAACACTTGATCCTCCTATTAACCTTCCTCTTCCACCAGTTGCCCCTGTTTCTCATAAAATGTCCGATATAATTTTTAAAGTCAAACAATAAAGCGTATTCTTTCTTCTCTTAATACTAAAAATCGTCGGGGCGGGATGGCATATCAGCAAGTCTTAAAAAAATGTGCTCCTGAGCTTACCCATTCCTCCCTTTCGAATCTCTTACGAACGGGCATGTTCCCGGAATGTTGGAAAGCTGCACGTGTGAAACCCTGCCCCCAAAAAAAAGGATCCAAAACTCCCCCTTCTAACTATAGACCTATATTTTTTTTTCGTTGTTTGCAAAGTAATGAAAAATTTTTTAAATTTTCCAAATCTTAAAGGATCTGGAAAAACCTAAGATCTTACATGATAGACAGTAGGATTCCGTTACAGTAGATCCACATATCTTTTTTTCCCCTTGTTTCACAAACTGGAACAATCCCTGAGTTTCTTGTAATCCCAGATCTCTTGACATATTTTAAAGCTTTCGATCGGGTCAAGTCATGATGGGTTTTTTTAACTAATTTCCTTTTTTACCTAAGCTTTGCTCTTTTTTCATTTTCCTTTCTAATCGACGTATATCAGTTACTGTACTGATCATTCTTCCAGCTTCTACCTTAAGCTGGGTCCCAGACTCAGTGCTGGCACCCACGCTGTTTCTTCTACACTTTAAACGATCCTCTCTTCCACAATTAATCCCATTCATATTGTAACGATATACCCTCCACTCTAGATTTAATTTCTTAAGCCATCATGTAATTCTGATTTGGAAAACAAACGCTGGTCATGCAGATATCTCTTTCCAAAAACCTCAAACTTATCTTGGATTGGGGCGCAAAAAAAACTTGTTCAGTTGAATGCCTGAAAAAGTCATGCTCGCTGTCGAAAAAGTCTGCCAAAACCAAATTTTTTTTGAGGATGGTTTTTTGCCATAACAAGGCCAGTTTAGGAATTTCTCAAGACTTTTCCCGAACGGCTTATTGGTGGCAGGGTCACACACCGGCAAGGCACCGGGTTTGACTCCTCTTGACTTTTTTTTAGGAAACTCAACTAATTTACAGGTACCACATGAGAGGCCTGTAAATTAAGTTAGTTACGGGGAAAAATATTCGACATTATTTAAATTTATTACACCGGAGGTATTGTCAAAGGGTTTGTCTTCAGCATTTATTAAAATGAGAAGAGTTATTTTTTATTATAGGATTTATTATTTTCATTTTTTTAAGAATGTTTATAAATTTTTTTTAATAGCGTTATTTTTTAGTTTTAGGCTTGGGCTGATAAACATTTAACAATCTTTTAATTACTGTTGTTTAAATACAAAGTTAACATAACCGGGAAAAGCGCTTGTTAAAAACGGGGGGTTTTTGTCCTGTCCTGTCTTTCGATATTAATTGTTATCATCCTACAAGCCAAATGATGACAAATGACAAGCGAAAGCAACCATGGCGGCGCCCTATATTAGACTTCGCGCAGATTGAAGCGTTTTCCCCCTCTTCTATTTCTCTGCCCCTCTTTTTCTGTCAAAAAGGAAATCGGGAAAACCCACGTTTTCGTCTTTTTTATTTTGCTCAAGGTTTTTTAATTTAAATTGACATCTCTTTTTATCGCACTGAAAATCTCTGCACGTAAGAAATTTTTGCTAGGACGTGTATAAGAATTTTAATTTGTAAGGATAAGGAAAAAAAATGTAATTATATTTTGTTTACTTCTTATAATTTTTAATTTATTGATGTGCGTATTTCTTAAATGGGTTATTTTTCAAAATAACCCATTTACAAAATCGCAGTCCTATTGCTTAAAAATTTAAAATCAAATAAAACAGAAAATACCGCGAATATCGTTTAAATAATTTTCATTGTGTATTCTTAATTTATTGCTAGTGACGCATGTAAGTATTTTTACATATCTGACTAGGCATTGGGCTTGTTACGTTAAATCTGAAACGTTTTTTGAATTTATAATTCGATAAATTTAAAACAGACAGTGTATAAAACCATAATTTTTATACAGATAAAAAAAATAAAGCAAGACCATTTGCCCTTGCTAATTTTTAACCTTATAAGGGATGTAATAATACTTTATTTTTTTAATTAAAATTTTAAGATGAAAACATGTACCATTATTAACCAGTATACTATGCAGGTGAATAATTTGTATGAATTCAAAAATATTTATGGGTTAGAAGATTTTTTTCTTGGTAAAAAGCTCAGAATATTGAAATCCTACATAATGTGTTTTTGAATTTTTAGTAAGGATAAAGAAAGCAGGATACGTTATAAATATGCATATAATATATATTACAATTTTTTAATGAAAAGGGCAAGAAGATCCAGGTGACTTGGCAGAAACGATAAATGGAAATGCTAAAATCGAAATACCAACTTGTTTACCCAAAAAAGCTTTAATTATTTTTAATAACTGCAGTGCTGTCTTTAGAACTCTAAAGTTAACATATATTTTTAATGGATTCTTTAAAAGTCAAATAAAGGCCTCTGTTATTCAAAATTTGTGTACAGTATTTCACACTTTTTTATGTAAGTGCTCTTATCGAAAGTGTATTTCATAATTTGGTGTGTACAAAAAGTGTTAACTAATTCTGAATAACAATCAGACCTAAAGTTACAATAAAAGAATATAGCAAAAAATGCATACAATATTAAAGGCATCCTAAAGAATTTCCCAGCGAGAACATGCAATATGGACAAATAGCATTTTATTAAATAAAATAAATAATCGGTAAAGAAGTGTTTTATTTATACACTGTATTTTTTGTCAAATGTTTTTTGCATTAAAAAGTAAATTTACTTTAAGAAATGACACTGGATAATACATGTAGATGGCCCAATTAAACACCTTTATTTTATAAAAGGGTTGTTTAACAATATCTATAATCATATATC
This sequence comes from Listronotus oregonensis, assembly GCA_019359885.1. NCBI lineage: Eukaryota > Metazoa > Arthropoda > Insecta > Coleoptera > Curculionidae > Listronotus > Listronotus oregonensis. The sequence continues at coordinate 17,551 of JAHBCN010015638.1, forward strand.
ATCTTAAGCAGGTGATCATAAGTGTGAGTTTTTTTCTTACTATGAAAATTATAAAAGGAAGGTTCTATATATTTAAAAAAAAAAATACATGCTATATATTAATTTTTATATGCACTGTGATGATACTAACCTCTTAACTTATGCCACTCGTTTTGTTTACCTATACCATTTTAAACAATGCTCATGTCAGCTGCCATTCACATATCTTTTTCTTATGATACTCTTGTTTTCAATACCTATATCCTTTTTTTTTAGTTTTCAGAATACAACCAGACATAGTCCTTGCCTTTGTAGCTTATTTTCTCAAATTTCTTAAAATAATTTTTAGTGGAGAATAGGATTTTTTTTGACAATTAATATTGTAAAATTACAAACATAAATTTCTGTTTCCTGTTAAACTAATCTTATTGTATTGTATAATTTAAGATAATTTTTATCGATGTTTAAATATTGTAGATCACACACACATTCTAATTGAACAAATTATTTCATAATTAGTTTATATTTAGGCTGCTGCAGAAACAATTTGAATGATTAATATGTGGCAATTGCCAATACTAAGATACCATAATAATAGAGTTATATAGACACAATCATGGGCAAGTTCACACTCTCCCTCTGAGGAATAGAAAAGTGACATTCTTACACTTAATCCGGTAGGTTAGTTTGCTTAAACTATTGGGTTAACAATAAAACAAGATATTTTTATTAATAGGTTTTATTGACCATTAAATAGAATCAACTTGTTTAATCTCTATTTCTTATTCTTTTCCCTTGAATAGTTTTGGCATGGTGTTTCGCTCATGGAATTGGTGATAATTGGTGGGCAATCTTGGGTGGAAATGCCATCCAAAAAGCAAAGTTATAACATTTTGTCTTAAAATTTTTCCTTGTCCTATATGTTCACTATCCAGGAACTGTTTTAAACAAATGTATCTGCTAGCTAACCAATTGTTCATTTGCAGTATACTCAACCATTTTTTAACCAAAACTTCCTCTTTGGAAATCTAAAATTAAAATATTACATGTAAATTTTGTTGCGCCTGCAAGTATGCAAAAATCAAGAGACCTAAACTATTATAATGTATTTTATCTTATAAAATTACAATTAAACTATTTTAGCTTTAATTTTTCTAGGTTTTTATTTACCCAATAAAATATTTTCACTATATAAAATGGGGTACTTACAAACGAAAATAATATCTTCTGCTGTACTATATCTTCTAGAATTGGAACACCCTCTCACGCAACAAGACATAGTTCATTAAACTAAATTAAAGCATTTTAAATGGAACACTTAATTAAAATAAAACGAAAGATACTAAGCCAAATCTAATCCAAAAAGTAAACAAAACATTTACGAAAAACTCTTGTTATACGAAAACCCCTTTTTATTCCTTTAGAACAACAAAGAAAACAAAACAAATGTCAATTTTGATTTGACAAGTAGAAGCAACCATGGCGGCTCCTGCCTTTAATACCATTCACCCCCCCTTTTCTCGTGTAAAAATTGGAAATTGTACTTGGAACCCAAGTTGCAGAATGTGCGACGACGGGGAAGAAACAGCCTACCACATCCTGTGCGAATGTGAAGCATTGAATCAGAAAAGACAGGCATTATTTGGGCAACCAGAAATGACCCCACAGGAATATATCAACCAAGCTGTATTAGGGTCATACATACTTGTAAAAGGAACAAGACTAATTGGAGGATTGGTATAAAAAATAATGGGAGATTAGGCACAAAAAACCCAAGAGGCTGCGCTGCCTCCGGTAGTGAATCAAGACGGCTTCCAGGAAAAAGAAGAAGAAGAAGAATAAGCTACTAACTTCATGCTGATCAAAAGCCTTAATGGGTCCAAAATCGGGCTATGCAGAGTTTTAGAGATATCAGACCTCAAAGTGAGCCTTTTAGAGTTCTCCGAAGAGAATGAATGTCTCAGTGTTTTATTAAAATAATATTATTAGACTAAGTATACAAGGGTTTTTGGGGTTACTAAATACAAATATGGTATTCACTTGTCCATACAAAGTCATCTAGGGATCATGACGAATTATGTTGAGTATTTTGCTCCAACATCAATTCAGATGCAGTAACGTGATATTATTACTAGCGTCTAGACATACCCCGGATATTTTGGTTCACGAGCTTCTTGACAGTGTTGACGCATGTCTAATAATCTAACGATTTTGTTATAACCTAAAAAATTAAATTTTAATGTGTAAAATAATAATATGGGGTCTTTTCTAATGCTTCTCCCTGAAATATAATTGGGGAAAATAAAAAGCCGCTTTGCTAACCAGAACTAACCATGACCGACTAGAATTTAGGGCTTTTGAATTTGTCCAAATTATTCCTACATAGAAGTTATTAACAATTTTTTTTTCTAAAACGTTGTTAAAATTTTGTTAACTACTATGTAGGAATGATTTAGACAAATTCAAAAGCCCCCAGTTCTAGTCGGTCATGGTTAGTTCTGGTTAGGAAGCGGCTTTTTATTTTCCCCAATTATATTTCAGACATGAAAATGCGGGGACGTATTAAAAAAGACCCCAAATTATTGCATTAGAATGTAATTTTTTAGCGGAGTCCCTGCATAATAAAGCATGTTTTATGTGTCAACACTTTCAAAAAGCTCGTAAGCCAAAATATCCGGGGTGTGTCTAGACGCTAGTGATATTATTATGATTTTAACCATATATTCCGTTTTTTTTTTGGAAAATTTTGGCTTGTACGCCTAGATCAGTCTGAACCTAGTGATTCCACAGTTTTAATTTTAGCCTTTTACTTCTAAACTTCCTTTCCAAAAAATTGTTTTTTTTCAAAAATTTTTAAATTTTTTTATTTTTATAAAATTTTATGGAAAGACACGACAGCGATGTTGGTGTCACTCCGGCTTGGTTTCTTGACATACTTTTCGTTACGTAATTTTTTTATATTCTTCATACAATGGTACATGATGTACCGTATCTATTTTGCCTAGAAATATGTAGGATTTGGCGGAGGTGGAGAATGTATCTCTGTTAGTATTGTTTTCGTTTCATATTCCGAGTAATTTAAAGCTTATAGTCCAATCACAAGGAAGTTTAAAGGTGTATGGAAGCCCAATGCTATGGCCCATTCGATCAAAAAATGTCCAGCCCAGTATGAAAATAACTGTCAGAGTTGGCCCCGCCGATTCTGCGCAAAACAAAATT
>JAHBCN010015639.1:0-20784 GCA_019359885.1 Listronotus oregonensis
TATCCATGTGCCTGGAAACTGTTCATTGAGCCTCTAACTGCTAAAGCATAGTGGAGGAGCTCCATCTTGCAAAATGAAATTATTTTCCTGGTTCCTGCCCATTTTCATCCCCTGATTTTCCAAAGATTGGCGATAGAAGGGTTATCCATTTTCCAAAGGTTCAGATACAGTTGCCCAGTTAAATTTTCTTCCAGAAAGAATGGCCCGATAATTTCGTTTCCATAAATCCTGCCCAAACGTTGATCTTTCTGGAAATTGGTATTTTCCTGAAATAGGGATTTTCATTATCCCAATATCTCAGTTATGTCTATTAAAATTCCATTTTTGAAAGTTGATTCGTCAGAAAAAGCAGATATTTTGATCAAATAGGGTCTTCGTAATTCCTGGCACATTGATTCAAAATTTATTCTTCTATCATAATTTCGCTTCTTAGTTCTGAAAATTTGTATTTTGTATGGAAAAAAACTTATTCTTTTAAAATTTTGTGCAGGGAAACCCCCGTGAAATATTGGTCCAAAACTTTTGGAATAGCAACGTGGATCTATTGGGCTTCCTAACCTCAACCTGGCGTGCTTCGTCTAAAACCCTTTCATTAGTACTTTTCTTGTTGCATACAGATCCAGTTTCTTCAAACTTAACCAATTCCTTTAAATTTATTTACCCCACGTTTTTATTTTGGTGCCTTATTAATACTCTGGCGGTTCACCGCATCGGTCTTAAAAGCCCCATATAGAAAAATTTTTCTATTCTCTCTGCTAGAGTATACACCATTTTAAAATCAAGATTCTTTTTTAAAACTAACGATTAAAATGACAATCCTAACGTAATTTCTGGTTCCTAAATCTAAAAACTTGTGTAGATTTTTTTAGTGGTAACAAAAAAAATTTAATTGGAATGAATGCACCTAAAAGTCTGCGAGGAATTTCAAAACAAACCTCGCCAATAAAATTTTGAGCTTTGATAAAATAAATTATTTGAACATTAAACTAATTAACACACATTTTTACTTCTAATCCTTCCGTCCATCGATTTAAAGTTTCTTAGTACTGTTGGATAGCAAATTTTGCCCTTCAATGATGTGTCCACTATGGGGGTTCCATTTGACATTTCAAAGTGGGTTAACTGGAGGTTAGGAGGTGACCGATAAAATTTTATCAAATACGAAATTAAACTTCCCCCTGTATATCTAAATCGACGTGTTTCTTTTTTTTTTTGGTGAGTGTTTTTTTTAAGATATTTAGGTGTTCGTTTTGAAATAAACCTTTTATATATATATATATATATATATATATATATATATATATATATATATATATATATATATATATATATATATATATATATATATATATATATATATATATATATATATATATATATATATATAAAAAATTATATATTTCAAAATAAAAAAAATTTTTAAAATAAATGTCAACCAACTTAAAATCAAAGGTTTATTGGGTAATAAATTAATTGTTGGCAAAACATAAGTTTGTAAAACAAACTAACATTTTTGTCATAATAATCCGCGTACCATAATTGACCTTAGTTTAGCCTTGGTTTGTTAAAATATTTTTACCAAAAACAAAGAATATTTTTAAAAATATTTTCGCTTTTGTTTACCAAATACTTTTTTATGTCATACCTCTGCAAGGGAATTGACACGCAGCGTATTGATGAGGCGTCGGGCCGGCGTTGAAACATTGTAAAATACATGTACCATCAGTTAAAATAAATTTTTAACTGTATGGTGGCAAATAGGCCATCAATAAAAAAAGAATTTAATGAGCTATATAAATATCAGAAAATCAAAGATGGCCACTTTATAAAAATTGGAAGTTTTGGTATTTATATAGAAGTAAGGCTCCACTGTTTTTTGGCCATAAAAAATCGAAAAAAAAAGAGTTTTACATCCTTTTCTATGTTTTACTTGTCATCGGATTTATAAAAAAAAATGTGCGAAACTTTAAAAACAATGAAAATCACAAACATAGAGATTTTTTTATTTAAAAAGTCAAAAAATCAATTATTTGATTTTTGACTAAAGACTGAAGGTCATGCATTAATTTTGTATAATATTTTCATTTTTATTCTTATTGCGCACCAAAAATAAAATAATCAAAAAAATAAAAATAACAATTTTTTTTCAATTTTTTCAAAAAAATATTTTTAATCGAAAAAATTACATTTAAAAAAAATTAGTTTTGGTTTGTTCTGGTTAAATTTTTTTAACGTTCTACTTGTCATCAAATTTAAAATTTCTGTTTTTTTTTAAATTTTGAAAATTGTAAAAATTGAGTTTTTATTTCTATTTTTTTTTTATTTTTCGTCTTTTAATGCGCAACAAGAAAAAAATATATAAAAATTGCGAAATATTTTCGGACGACCCTCAAAGCAGTCAAAAGCCAAAATTTTGAATTATTAAATTTTCAAATGCAAAAATCATTATGAATCGGTTGTTTTTTGATCATTAAACAATATTTATCATACATCCGATAAAAAGTAGAATAGTTAGTCACTTAAAAAGAAAGACAATCGGAGAAAAAAATTGGTGGCAAAATGGTTGTCCTAATAATCTCATAGTTTTAAAACATGTCAATATTAAAACAAATGAATTACTATCAAAAATTAAAATCGACGTTCTTCACGTTTTTACTAATATCTTCAGAACTTAATTAAAATAAAAAATTAACTGCGCAGTCAAAATCAACCATGAATCCTATAAAACTTTGCTCATTTAAACGTTTCTCTATCTTTTATATTAAACGAGATAGCAATATTTGTGGACCGAATTTGGAATACACTGTATGTTTACAGGAACTTTTCTTTGTATTTTCTCCAATGAGTCTGTCTGTGATTTTTTTTTGGATATTAAAAATAAACTTTGTATCAGGTCAATCCTGACTTTTACTTCCTTTTCATGATGACGCGTTGTTAAATTTAGCAACGGACTTGCAGTTTAGAATGTTTAACAAAACGTCATTGTCATTGTTATTCAATGATTTTAGTAGGCAACCTCAAAATCTGACATTTTGTTAAACATTCCAAACCTTGTTCTTTTAACAATTTGCTAAGTTGACAACGGTTTAGAATGTTTAACAAAATGTCAGATTTTGACAGGTTTCCTACTAAAATCTTGAATAACACTGACAATGACGTTTTGTTAAACATTCTAAACTGCTAAGTCCATTGCTAAATTTAACAAAGCGATCATCACTCGGCCGTTAGGTTACCCATGCCCACGGTATGTTAGAACTTAGGCTTTGAGCCTCCGTGGAATGTTAGAAAATAAAAATAAAATGAATTTTTCTTTAACCAGAACTAGCCGTAATTTTATTAAAATTTTATTCATTAAGGACAGTAGTACATGCATTTATTAACAAGGCGATTAATCCTTACGGGATTCTGTTAAACCTTGAGGTTTGACACACCTGCTAACGGTTCTCTTAGATAATTTATGATAGTGTCAGTATCCTTTATTTATCTTTTTTTATTTTAAGTTTTTACCGTAATTTTCTAAACAGAGGCGTTACTTTAGGTAAGTTGTCAAATCAGAAATAAAAATAAAATTAAAAATTTTTGACCTGTTTTTTCTTGCACTTAGAAGCATAACAAAAAAATTACCTCTAAAATGACATTAGAAATATTGTTATGAAATTAAGTTTCAAAATATTAAAAAAAAAGATGAAAATTTCCAATTGCTTTATCTCACTAAAACAATTTAAATTAAATAAGTCAAATGTTTGAACATGAATTTAAAGGCATCTTGAAATGCAGATACGGTATTCTATTCAAAGGACATTCTATCGACCATCGATACCACAACTCGGCTCTTAGAATATGAGGGCAAAAAAGATATATATATATATATATATATATATATATATATATATATATATATATATATATATATATATATATATATATATATATTATATATATATATTTATATATATATATATATATATATATATATATATATATATATATATATATATATATAAATTATATATATATATATATATAAAAATATAAGTGCCACAGATTCGAGTATGCATGAGGATTTCGGAAACCGTAAGAGATACGAAGTCGGTTAAATTATGGCAAAGTTGCGCATTTGGTGCCTAACAACATGCCTATTAGAAAATTGTAAAATTACGAGTACTTCCGAGATATCGAAAAAACCGAACTTTCGTTTTCGTTTTTATTTTTTCTGACGTTATTAAAGAGATATGAAAAAACAAAAGACACTTTCTTATGGCTACTTTTAGCTCTTCAAAACAGCGTTGAGAGATTTTCCACGACGTTTCGTTTTCGTTAAACCATCTAACTTATTTTTTAAAATACGGCACCTAATTGTTTATTGCATTTTTAAAAGCAATTATAATCCCAATTACAATGATGTATAACACTTAATATTTTTCTGTTAAATAAACATATTTTCCATAAGAGACAATGAGTTAGACCAAAGAACGCATATCATTTCTTATAGGGGCGTTCCATATATGTAAATAAATATTAAGTGTTATAATTTTTGTAATTGATAATAGGGTTCAAAAATGAAATAAAAACCAGGTCCGTATTTAAAAAAGAAAGTTGATGATGGTTTTAAAAAAATGAAACGGACAAAATCCTCATGTTGTTTTGAGTTTTAAAAGACGGAGAAAGTGTCTTTTGTTTTTCATATCTCTTTAAATAATGTCAGAAAAAATAAAAAAATCAGCAAATTTGTTTTTTCCTAAATGCCAACTTTTGCCATAATTTAACCGACTTCCTATCTCTTACGGTTTCCGAGATCCCCATGCATGCACTCGAATCTATGGCACCCTGTATATATATATATATATATATATATAATATATATATATATATATATATATATATATATATATATATATATATATATATATATATATATATATATGGGATTATCCACAATGTAAATGTGGTAGTCATCTGACGAAGAGATTAAAGATAAGCGGTGTCCTATAAAATAAAACTGTTGTGATTTAAAAATTAGTAGCCAATTAACGAGAAGACATGACAAAAATGTGTCGAGAACTGCCTAAAAAGGCGATTATTTTATGAGTACAGGTTTTTTAATAAAATAATAATTAAATCGATCACTTTGTTTTTTAATAAAATTATCTAAAAACGATAACTAGTAGATTCAGTAACATGTTTTAAAAATAATATGATTGTGACTCAATGATCCGACAAAGCTCGATATCTCCAAAACCGTTTACGACAGAGAAAAACAAGAGTACAAAATTTATAGAAGCTGAAAATTACTACCTATTCCTAATGTTTTTTTTTAATTAGGTATCTAGTGATGCCACTTATAGATCAAAAATTTCCAAAATCCAGAAAAACATTATTTTTGTGCCACACTGTAAGTGGCATCATTAGATTGCTCCTTTAAACTAAGATATAAATGTAAAAGTGATGGTTTAATAAAAAATATATTTGTCATTTTATATAAACGGATTTTAAATTTCACTTCCGGTTTAGACGGAAAAGTCAAAACAATTCCAAAGTATAATGATGACGTCATTTTTGTCAAAACCAAAATTGATATATAAAAAACCATCTACGTCGACATTGTACCTATATGACAGTTCAAGAATTTTCAGCATAATATCAGGAGCGATTTTTAATTATTTTTTGCTATAAATTTTCTATTTTAGGTTAAAAGCTAAAAATAAGGAAGTTTTCTTGAGTGGTAGTGAATTTTTGGAAAATTCTGAAATGGAGAATAATTTAACATTTTACGCCCTTTTTTTCTATAATTTTTGAATACTAAGTATTTTACCATTATGAACGGTTCCGGGATATACCGATCTTTGTCGCACTATCGAAGGCCACCTTCCGTATTGCAGAATGTTTATAAAGTATTTGTACAAACTTTGTGCGGCAAATGTTTGATAATTTGAACATAGAAAGTTTATTTGAACTGAAAGCTTTCTAAACACCTTTTTTTTTAATTAGAAACCAATGTTTTTCTTTTTTAATTTTCATGGAAATTTCACATCTGGTTGAAATAAAAAATTTCTGCCCGCAGAGTACTCAGTTTGTAATTTTATATGGTTCTTCAAAAGAAAATTTAAACATTTCCTATCACTAAAATGAAGCACTATAAATAAATAAACCCTACATTTAAAATATCCTTTTTAATCAAATAATTTAAATTTATTATACATGTAAAAGGTTAAAATTGGTATATTTTAAAATTTTAAAGCAAAAATATAGTCTCCATCTTTATTAATTTGTAAGTATTAAAAAAATAATATATTTTATTTAAGATTGCTTAATTTAAATTATTACTACCAAAAAAAGCAAGACCAGCAAGACTCTTGCAGCAAGACCAAGACCAAGACCGTGTGGTGCAAGACCAAGACCAAGACCAGACTTACAAGACCAAGACAAGACAAGACTAGCCCGGTCTTGGTCTTGGTCTTGCTTTGCTCATCACTAAAAGTATGCCCTTTCTTATTTTACTATGAATTTAAATGTATATATCAAAAAATATTTTTAAACAATGAAAATTTGATAAATTTGATTTTTTTTTGTCAATTTTCAATTTTCAATGTTCATAGGACACAAAGGACATTCACCGCATGTCACCGGTCTCAAATTTACTTATATGATACCTACAGCTGTTAACTTTAAACCATAATGATATTTAAGTGCAGGCTTCTGCATAACTATTTTTTTCTTTTTTCTTAGAGTACATCTTTTCCATTTCAAAAATAGAATTTTTTGATGAATTACAGGATTAGATATGACCCTTATCAAGAATTTTGCAACAATACTTAAAACTTTAGCTTCTGGGTGAAATTAATATTAAAAAATTTAAATGTTTAGCACAAAACACAAAAAAATTATACCTTGCTCTCTATTCGTGGATTATATGCTTGTTTACTAGGGTTGCCGCGAGACACGAGATACGAGACGTCTCGTCTCGTCTCGTCTCGTCTCGAAGCCATTTTGTCTCGTCTCGAGAGCATTTTGTCTCGAATTTCGAGACGAGACGAGACGAGATAAAATCCTTCGAGACAAGCTCGAGACGAGACGAGACGAGACATCTCGAAAAATTTTAATGACTCAAAACTTAAGTGAACTAACTGTAATTAATCTCCAACAATATATTTCTAGTTCTTAGGAATAATACAGGTCATTACAGGTTGTTTAAGATTTAGTGTTACAAACTTCCACAGCAGTTGGATCTTGCAAAAATAAGTTTCTATAAACATAGGTCAAGAAATGCATCGTTTCCGAAATACAGGGTGTTAAAAAAAGCTAAAATTAATTGATTTAAAAAGTATATCACCCTGTGGTTTTATTATTTTTTAATTATTTTGAATATTTCACTCATGTACCTACATATTTTCCTATAAGAGAAGTGGTATTATGGAAAAATTACAGCGGAAATTCCACGTCGTCTAGGCAACGTGGTTTTTCCACTTACTGTCAAATTGACAATGCGAAATTTTTAAATAATAATGACGGTTTGTTAAATTAATATTTAATTTTAAGTTAATAAACTTTATCTACGTTTTTGATTCGTGATATATTTTTCCTAAATACCGCTCGTGCTTTAAAATTAACCAGATATTTGTTTACTCATGCGTGTTTTCTTTAAAAATTTTACTCGTGATATTACCCCGATAAACAACTATTTTGTCTCCTGTTTTTTTTTAAATTTTGCTTTGGTTTCAAGAAAAAAATTAAACTGATTCTTTTTTATACCCTTTTGAAAAGTAGGAGTTTTACTTTGTCTCTCGAAAAAATTCAAATAACGAAAAAGTTGTATTTTAAGTTGTTTTATCAAATTTAAATTTTTTTAAAAAATATGTACAGTTAAAGCTTCTTTTTATCTTTAGGACCATGCGTATTTCAAATTTCGAAACGATGCATATCCGAACTTATGTTTATAGAGACTTTTTTGCAAGATCTAACTGCTGTTAAAGATTTTAACACTATTGCTCAAACACCCTGTATAATTATAAGAAAAATTTCTAGAAAACATTTTACCTGTGTTTTGTAATAAAGTTTATGATTTAAGACTTTTTTTTCTATTTTGTGGACATTTTTTGTCACTTATATGTTCTATATTTTTATTTTAAATAAAAAAACAAATTATTAGGTTCATTATTTTATTTTTAGTTGCATATTATGGGTGTCCATAAAGTCTGAAATCACCAATTTTTTGAGAAAACTACACAATTTTATGAAAAGCTTAATCACGTCAACTTTTCTTTACAAGGAGTGTTATAAAAAATATAAGCATTTATACAGGGTGTTCTATTTTAAAAAATATTAATTCACCTTCTTACTTCTTACAAGCTTCAAATACAAGAATGAATTAAGGAAAAATGTCAAAACATTTTAAAAAGGCAACCGCTCTATAGATCTTTACATAGTAAAAAACATGCAAAAACTATTGCCGCATCCCGAATAAAACGGTGTGTACAATAGTACAAAGTATACAGGCGGCGCGGCGGCACTTTTTGATGCCTATGCAGAGGGTTGTTTTAGAATTTTTTCTGTTAGTTGAGGATTTGCCGCTATTATGTTTTAAAAAATTTTATTTTAAACTAAAAACAATGCATCCTTCTTAAAATACATACCAGTTTGCAGCAGATTTTGCAATTAGTTTGTAGGTATATAGTGTACAGGGTGAGTCAACGATGGCGAGGAGTAAGTAATTTAATGCCTTGAATATTAGATGTGTAGATAATGTGCTTATGTAAGTATTAGGTATATGGTTAAATAGTATGTTAAATTTTAACGATATTTTGAATTAGACAGGGCACATCCATAAAGTATTAGGGTGCTACAAAAATATTTTTTTTAAATTTAAAATAGAATACCTCTACCTACTCATATTTTTACAGTTTTGGATTCTATTTATTTAATTCTAGAAATTTCTATACCTACTTCATATTCTATACCCAGAAAGTTAAGTAGGTATGGGAATATTGCCATTTAGGATAGTTTGGGTATACTTAATTATTATGGAAAAAGTTAAAAAATTTTTAAAAAAATTGAGAATGAACATTTTAGAATTAAACATTGGAATTAATAATGTAATGATAAAACATGTGTGTTCCATTTAAAAAAATTTTTCTTTTTCACCTTGTGCACTGTGCAGACATAAAAATTAGTTTAAAAATGTGTAACATGTACCTAAAAATAAAAATTGACGGGTCCAAGCAGTTTTATTATACTTCCGATCTAATTTTTATTGAAATTATCCTATCATTACTAATGCACTGTATATTGAAATTAATTTAATTAAAATAAACCAAAACAACTCGAGACAAACGAGACAAAACGAGACGAGACGAGACAAACGTTTGTCTCGTCTCGTCTCGACCCTTGTCTCGTCTCGTCTCGAAATATATTGTCTGAAATTTCGAGACGAGACGAGACAAGTCTTTATCTCGTCTCGTCTCGTCTCGCAACTCTACTTGTTACTGTGCACAAAATTCTTGTGCACAGTGCAGATATTATAAAATCTGCCCTTCTACCTATTGGGCAGCTTTCTGAAAAAGCTCAAGAAGCTTGCAACAAAGATTGCAGAAGATTAATACTAGAAAGCATTCCCGTATTGCAACGAATAGGGATTTACTAAATATGTTACTAATCACGACTGATCCTGTTATTAACGGTCTTAGAGGGCTTCCCAAAAAGTAACAGCAAACTGTTCTCTGAAGTTTTAGAATTATTATTACCACCCACTGTACATATAGGCTCTAATGTAAGTAGTGTTAGTCATAATATTAGCATGGATGATTATATTATGGAAGACTCATCGGAAACGGAGGACGAACTTAGTGATAAAAAGTAAATACGAGTTTTACATACTATTAATTAGGTTAATGATGTCCTATGTTTAATTGCCCTTTATTGTTTTTTCCTAACCTTTAAAACTATCCTTTTATTTGCGTGTTTTGTTGAAAAACAAAATAAGTTTACATACAAAAGCCGTAAAAAGCAACAAGACTAATAAGTAATTTTGTCTACTAGCTTTTCTTAATGAAACACTGTGGTTGTCTAGGCAACGTGAAATTTCAGCTATTTTTTTATTTTTAAGGCGTCTTATGGAAAAATTTATACAGGTGAAATATTCTCAAAATTTACCAAAATATGAAAAGAAATCTTTCCGAAAAATTACCGTCAAACATGAGAAATCAACCAAATAACCAAATAACAGCAGAAAAAGGATGAAAAAAAATTAAAAAGGAAACTTGTCAAATAAAAGTGGAGAACAATGGAAAATAAATTAATTTAATTTCCTGGATACTAACTAGTTGATCTTTGTTAAACAAAGGTTACGCATGACTGCAAATATTGTAATTAATATTTGCAAACAAGAAATCTATAAATAATGAAAGTTATATTAACCATACATAATAATGAAACTTGGTTGTGGCTGTGTGCACGTAAGAATTTAGAAATGAAGGACTTTGATTTCGTGCAAATTTATTAAAAATCCTAGCAGGCCTTTCTAAAACCATCATCAGTGCTATTGTCGTCAAGCAGGATGCCGGACCAACAAAACATTTAGAGGGCTTCAATAAAATATCACATTATTACACAAATTTAAAATAAAAGTCAAAAAACATTAATATTTTTACATTTTCCCTTATTAAAGGGTGAAATTATTTATGGAAATTTTTTTTTCTAAAAAACTATACCATTTTGATATTAAGTGCAACATGTTCGTCTTTCCACAAATGGTATAGTTTTTTAGAAAAAATTTTTAAATTTCACCCTTTAATAAGGGACTTAATTTTTTTGACTTTTTTTAATTTTAATAATGTGATATTTAGAAGCCCTCTAAATGTTTTGTTGCCAAACCTGCGGCCCGCTTGGACGTGCACTGATGATGGTTTTACCAAAGCGCTGCTAGGATTTTTTTTGAAAATACAAAGTCTCTTCATTCTCCATACATAATAATGGCATCACTGTTCTTACAGGTTTTTAATGTCTTTTTAACATAACTGTAAACCAAACCAGTACATAGTTATTCTTAAAAAAGTAATGAATGCTAAAAGAAAGAGAAAAATAACAGTGACACTTTTACTTCGTAAAAATGCATTATACCACACTCCCTATTGTCTTTGCTATTCGGCAATATTTACATGGCCCATATAATATACACTGCCCAAAAACATTAACGGAACAACTCTTTGTCCATTTGTAACTTTTAAGGCGTTAAGTACATTCAGATCAAGCTTACATATTTTATAAGACACACATTTTCTCACAATAAATCAAAGAATGTGAATGAAACTGGAATAACTTTTTGAAAAATCATGAAACTGACAACATTTTTATTTCGTTTAATTCTAGACTAATCTCAGAATGGTACAATTTAATAATTGTGGGCCCAGGCAGCTACAAGAAAAATACGGGCCCTCAAATCACAAAAGGAGATAAAAAATAATTCTAAGAACCAACTTTGCATTCGTTAATAAAAAAACCTGGAAATAATTAAGTATTTCTAATTAGTCAAAAACATCTTTAATTCATGCCCTTTTCGAATGATTGCAATAACCACATTTGGTTTAACAGAGCAAGGTTATTTGTCAACCCTATCAAAAGTATAATTTTTGTAAAAATATGCCAACCCTTGATAAAGTTGACAAATAAGGATGTTTCCTTCCACGCGGCCGCATGCGGTAACGCACTTACGTTACCAAAGCACTCCTACTCATGTTTTTAAATGTGCCTGGTTTGTTCCAAGCGGCCGTCGTATGCGTCCGCTGTCAGCGACTGCGATTGATGCGACTGGACTGCTGAAGAAGCAGTGTAGCCGCAGTCGTGTCTGCTACTGATATTTTGTTTGTGTTGTTTTGTGTGAAATGTCCGGTGTTTTTTAATTGTTAAAAATTGAAACTTTATTTTTTAAATAAGGTCCTGGATTTTAATTACGTATTTTAAGAGCTTCTAGATCCCTAACCAATGATGTTTCGCACTTATTCAAAAAAAAATCAGTTTAATGTTTTCCCAAGATCCTGCCAAAAATATATTGTCTGACTCTCTCTCACATATGGTTTCTCATGAAAATTGCCATAAAGATAAATTTTTCGAATAAGTGCAATACATTATTGGTTTATGGAACTGAATAGCTCCTAAAATACATAATAAAAAAATCCAGGGCTTTATTAAAAAAAAACAGTTGATATAAATCTAAAAACACTATCTTGTAGAACAGAAAAAGTAGCAATGGAAATGTAAAAGTTATTTTGTTACATCCATTCAAATAAAGTCATAAAAATAAAAAAACAAAATCGCGAATAATCGGTTTTTCCAAAAGCAAGTTTTCGAAAATTTTAAAGTTCTAAGGTGGCATTTTGATTGATCATATTGCGCAACTTTCTTCATTTAACCGACCTCGTATCTCTTCAAGATTCCGAGATCCATAATAAGACTCAAATTTGGTACACCTGTACAGATTTATCTTAATACAATGGCTAATTTTTCCTCTGGGTTATTGGATATTCAACTCTGTTTTCTGGCTCGGACTTTATATCGTCTTTTATTAAGTCAAGAATAAAACTAAACACTGCTTTATTCAGTCTAAAATATTTTCTAAATTTTACTTCATCCTGTTGCAGATGTGATTTATTAATGAGTATAACAACCCTCATCGCGTTTTTGCTGAAATATTGGATTTATAGGGGCATTGCTATGTTTCAGGTTGGCTAATTGTAATAGTATTTCGTCATCCCCTTCTTCTTTTAATAATAAATATATTGCTAGATCATCCATCACGACTCTTACCAAAGATTATTCCCTTTACGCTAATAATTTTGCTATCGCAAGTTTGAGCCGCGGTCTTAAGAAACCACCTGATTAAACGGCGGCCGCATGCGTTAATCGCATGCGACGGCCGCGTGGAAGGAACCACACCTTAACTCTTGCTGCTTTTAAGCAAATTGTGGTTATTACATATTGTTCGAAAGGGCATGATTTAAAGATGTTTTATACTAATTAGAAATACTTGATCAGTTCTACTTTTTTTTAATGCAACGCAAAGTTGGCTTGGAATTATTTTTTACCTCTTTTTGTGGTTTGAGGGCCCATACTTTTCTTTGTAGCTATCATGGGCTCCAATTATTAAATATATATGATTTCAGTATTAGTCTAGACTAAAATAAAATAAAAATGTTGTCAGTTTCATGATTTTTCAAGTTTAAAATCTGAAAATTGAAAATTTTGGAAAAAAAAATAAAAAATTCTAAAAAAAAAATTCTTAAAGCCCAGGTCAAAATGGTGGGTGGACCGAATAGCAGACGCCCCCTCCTATCTTAGATTTACGTATGTCTACTCATGTACCGAACACCCTGTATAATACATCTCCTATATTATTTATCCTATTAAAAATATTAATATAACTTTTTATATAAACAATTTTTAAGGCTGTTATTTTTTGTTTTATAAAATGTTTTGTATCTCTTATAGTCTTTGAGATATTAACGATTATTTTTAAAATTTAAGACATCAAAAATTAAAGAAATGACTTATTGGCAGTATCGCGATTAAATTTAAATTAAGTAAAAAGTTTTGACTTTAAAAGAAGTCAGTTCAGTTCAGTCAGTTGTAGAAATTTTGTAATTTTCAATTCTGAGCATACTTTTTGAAAAGATGGTACTGTTAGATTGCTGTTAAAATTTAATTTTCAAAATAGCTAAAATGGTCTATTTTTTAATTAAATAAAATGAACTAAATACTTACTGGCAAATACCCTAAAAGTGAGGTAATACTTTCGGAAGCGTAGTATATTTGGCCGGATAAGGAGAACACAATGATAAATCCATCCACAGCTTCTAACACTAAATGGGTAAATTCCTCGTTGGTCAAAAAAGTTGGTTTCCAGTCTTCTTGAATTTCGTTTATTCTTGAACGTACTGCAATCTCTAAAATAGAATGAATTCGTTAACTTAATAAGGTATGCGACGCCTTTCATTGTCCGAATAAATGTAAAAAAGATCAAGCCGTTATATTTGTTGTATGTCATAGGTGGCGGTCTTGTTTCTCACTTCTGTTTCCACTTTTACCCAATATAGCACGCGATTGGAAGCTTACGCTTTTTGTGGGAATCGACCGCAGTGGCGCGGAAAGAGTGTGTTTTGCTCGTGAAAATCGAAGGGAATCTCGCTAATATAAATTTAAAACTAGCCATTGCTGAGGTTTAGTTCTGTAAAGACTTTTGATATACATCACCTTAACTAATTTGTCTGAAGGTTTAAAGCAAAATTGACGAAAAGTTTTTTTTTGCATTGATTTTGTACGGGGTCCTTTGTTTAAATAAATTAAAAAACACGTGTTTTAACTATCAAACAACAAAGCCTAGTAAATAGACTGACATGTACCTACCATTATGATTTTTTAAAAAAGAAATCGTGGATTTTAGTACTGTAGATTTGTCCATCTTCCTTCCACTTGTCGAAACCATTGAGCTTAGTTCGTTGACCAAAAGGTTAAATTGATCTCGTCTTTTTTTCTCGCTTAAATTTCGTGATTTCCTAAAACAGATAATTTTTACGCATATCACTTCTCAATTAATTTAGTACAAAATTTTGATCAATGCTTTAAAAACATTTTTTTTGATGAAAGGAAAATAATAAAATAACATAAAAAATATTTAATCTAAGAGCAAAAACAAAAATAAACGGAGTTTTTTTTATTAAGGCTGGACAGGTAGCATATCCCAGAAAGTAATAATCGTAAAACATCGGAAAAAAAACTTCCTAAGGGAGTCGACTATAAAAAATTGCTAGAATTTATTTTTAGCTTCCTAGCTACACTTTTAGGGGGCGTAATAGCTATGGTCTTGTATAAAAATGCATTCTTTTTGAAAGTAGCCCAATATAAGTTAGAAAAAAAATATTACCGCAGTAATGCTAGTAAAATTCTGCATCTTTTTGATTTATCACATTTTTTGGAAGGGTGTATAATAAGGGCGTTAAAAGAGAACAAGTTCTACTACTTAAAATGCCTAAAATTTTTGTTTGTCTTAACAGAATTTTGCAAATTAGGTCTCGTTAAAAAACGGAACTTTTTCAATAAAAACCCTTGCTATATTCGCTTTTGCTGCTATCACTAGAGTACTTGGAAAGTTAAAGATTTTTTTTATTTTTGTTTTAAATGGTATTGTACAATATTTTTATTAAAACGAAAAGTAAATTAATTACTACAAAAAACCTTAAAACGCATGTCTATATCTTTATTCGTTCAAAAGTTATTGTCAAAAGAAGGCTTTTTTTTACTTAATTCGTTGAAAGAAACAATTTATTTTTTATATTTCGTTGACCAAGCATGTCACGACAAATAAAAAATGTTTTTAAACATTATTTTAATTTAAATTTATTTAACAATAGTAATGAAAACACCCATAAAAACAACAATAATGATAATTATAACATAATAAAGAATGTCTTGCTATTTTTTGTGCCTCCCTTCACACTTTACCTAAATTAATTAAGTTTTCAGGACTTGTCCAAATAATGTAAAAGACGAGCTCTAAAGCAAGTTTATAGGCCAACCGGACAAAATCACAATGACAAACCCTACAATTTTTGTTTAATGAGACAAAATTTATACCAGATTCCAAGCCTTTTGGGCTTGAAATCTCAGATGCTCTGGCATTTCTTAAAGCAAAAAATTTGTAACCGCCGCTATAGCGTATCGAGCTGCAATTTAATAAAACACAAATAAAAATCGATAACAAAATAAAAATATAAAGAAAGCAATTACCTACTCACCGTTTTGAATCTTTATCATCAGAGTCATCATCCATTGTCTCACTAAAAAAGAAAAAAATGTATAAATATGTTTAAGATCTTTTATGTTATTAATAGTATGTGCATGGTAAAATACATTACTTTTGTTTAAACCATAAATCAATATTACATTTATCAAATCTAGACCTGTCAAATGTGACATCTGTCAAAACAATATGTATAATGTCAAAAAAAAACATATGTTAAAAATGATATCTGACAAAAATTTCATCCGTTTAAAACGACATAATATGTCAAATGTTAGATCCGTGAAAATATCATTTGTCAAAAAAAAAACATCTGTCAAAAATAACATCCGTTTTTAATAACATCTATCAGATCAACTTGACCTCATTCACGTACCTGACCTAATCAATATGTCCAACTTGAGACCATATCTATTATTATTATGTTACGAAATTTGGTTCAAATTGGATATTGTGTCAAATATTCTGTCAAATTTAGTTTCATTCGGTTATCAGTTTTTTTAACGATTTTTTTACATCTTAACCTTCAACAAACCCCATTATGATCTTTTTATGACTTAAAAAATCAGTAAAAATTAAATTATTGTCTCAATTTATGGCCCTACCAAATTTGGTTCTATTTGGTTTGTCGCGTTCTTTTAATATAATTTTTTTTACATTTAGCAATTTAAAATGTCCAAAAAACGTACGCCCATGACTCACAAAATTTAAGAAAACCTAAGGATTAACCAAAACAAGTTTTTGCCAATTTGGTTTAATAATTAGTTTCGTATTTTCTCATTATTATAAGACAAAAAATGTTTTTCATAATCTAGGGACAGTAACATGTGTAGAAAACTTAAAAAAGGTACTTTTTTCTAAAATATTACTTTCTATTATTCCGTAATACTAAAATAACCGGAAAATAAGAAAGGAATATTATAATGCACCAATAATTGTTTCCTATTCTGTATAAACAAAACGGTGTCTTATAGCATATTTAATATTTTAAACCGTTATTCTCAGTCTCATTACGTATTCATTAAATAAAAAATTAAATTTTGATAAATGTTCAGGAGTTATTCTCCATAAAGGGGGAAGACTACTTTCCCCAATTTTTCTTTTTAAACACACATATGTAGTGGACCACTAACTGGCCTAAACATAAAAGCATTAAAAAACTGCTATTAAATTTATGTTTGTATTTTTGAGAACTGGGCCAATTAGTCATAATTTTGAAAGTTCCAAATTAACTGAAAATCTATGTATTTTTAGCAAAAATGTGGAAAGCTCTTTTGTAGAGAATAAAATTTCTTATAGAAATGAAAACCTTTTGGTTAAAAAAAAAAAATTTTTTAAAAAACATCCAAAAAAAAATTTTTTTTTTAAACAAAAAATTGCTTTTTTTTTTTTTTTCAGATTTTTTTTAAAACTTTTTTTAAAACAAGTTAGTTATAAGTATTTTTTAAAGAAATAATTGCTCACGTTAAAATCTTTAAAATTGGTTTTGGGGGGGAGTTTTTTTGGGAAAAAATTTGATAATTTTAATTTTTTTTCCCCGGGAAATTTTATAAATTCTTGGTTTTGTAATTTAGTTAAAACCCCTTTTCATACAAGGTTACATGTATGTATTTTGTTTTCATAAAGCGTGATTTTTAATTACTCCAAACCTACTAAAATATACTGTTGGGTTATCTTTCATGGTTTTAAAAATATTATCATTCTAATTTTTTACATTTTTTTTTTTTTAAAAAAAAAAAATTTTAACTTTAACCTAGCGGAAGCAGGCTCTAATTTTGGTCCATATTTTTTGACGTTTAAAAAGTTTAATTGTTGTTATAAGTCCCTAAAAAAGTAAAAAACTATGCGATATATAAATATGGCTCTCAGATGAGATAGTCCTATGTTATAAAATACAGAGTTTTGTAAGTTTTTGCGTAGGGTACAACTTTTATTTTAAGTGTTGGCAATACTGAGTATTGTAGGTGCCATCTGACGTTTCCTCTAGATATAGAAAGAGTGACATTTTTGAACATCACCTTTTTCAGATAATAGTAGATTTTTGTTACTAGAAAAATATTTGTGTTGTTTACTGTCACGTAAAATTGGTGTCTTTTATCAAAAAAGTAGAATTAATGTAAAAATTTTTGAAAAATTTTTCTGCTTTCTTGGCGCATCTAGGAAGAAGTGCATCAACCAACACCTTTTTTTGGGTAAAACCCTACTTTACATTTTTTTTAAATTTTTTTTTAAATTTATACTTTTGAAAAATTTGAAATTAAATTTTTTATCAAAATGTCACATCTTTGAGCCAAAAAATTTTGACAAAAATATTTTTAAAAAACGAAGCAAAAAAAAAACGAAAAAATGCAATTTTTTATTTTTAAAATTTTGACCCATAACTTTTTTCCACGTGAATTTAGGTACAGGTATTGCTTCACAGAAAAAATCTGTTATGTTCTTTAAACCATTTGGAAAAACTTTGGTTTGATAACCGAGTCTTACCCCAAACTTTCGATCAGGTCTGGCATAATGGGCTTTTTTAAAAACTTCCTTCTTCGGTCTTCCACCTAAGCTTTGCTCTTGGTTTTCCCCGTTGTCTTTCTAATCGCGATATCAGTTAGTGTAGATGGTCTTTCTTCTAGCTTTTACCAAATTAATCGGGGTGCCCCAAGGCTCAGTGCGGGGGACCTGCTTTTCCCCAAAATTAACGATTTCTTCCAAATTAATCCCATTCATAGTTTTGCTGACGATAGTACCCCCACTCAGTTTCAATTTTTAAACCACCAAATTCGATTTAGAAAACAAGCGGGTCAATGCGATATCTCTTTACAAGACCTCAAAGTTATCTTGGTTTGGGCCCAAAAAAACATGTTCATTTTTTCCTTTTAAAAAAGGTATGTTCGTGCAAAAAAGCCCTTTCTCACCCCCTTTCATATGAGCCCAAAATTTTTCAGAAAAAAGAGTCGTTTAATCTTGTCGGCGTTATTTTTTAAATTTTAAATGGGACATAAAATTACATCCATAGCCTCGGTAGCTTCACAAAACATGAATTTCTTCCAGCCAAAAAAAAATTTCTTTTCTTTAATCGAATCTGTATGTATCCCAAATCAGACCCTCTTTAGAATATTGTTCTTTGTCGAGGTGGGGGCTCCACAACACTTAGCATTTTGGACCCATTCAAAGAACACCCCTTTGTCTTTTAAAAATCCAACGCTCAGAAAGGCTTCCTTTTTGCCACCGTCGAGCGTAGGGGATCTGTCGCTCTTCTTAGGCATTTTCCGGGGTTTTGCTCAGAGGGTTGGCCGTATTTTCCTTTCGGGCTCCCCCAAAAGAGCAACACTGTAACGTTTATGCATCCTTTACAGTTTTGTTAGAGAGACCCCAAACTTAAGCTTTTTGTTCCTTCATCCCGAGGTCAAGAGATGGAACCTGCAGCCCCGAATTTTTTTCCCTTTCCTCCCAATTCAAATATATAATACCGTATAAATAAAAACCCCCTTTACCACACTTAAGAAACCCCAAAGGGGAAATTATTTAGGGGCAGCCCGTGGACTGTCCCAAGATAAAAAAAAAAAAGTAATTTGTAAATAGTAAATTTTAAAAATATTTAAAGGGGAAAGTAAACGACATTGACATTTTAAAGTTGAGAAAGTAGTCCATATTTGAAAATAAAAATGTAATTCACCACATAGGTTTTTTTTTTAAACCTAGAGCTTTAGGGGGAGAGAGTGTTTCTGCTATAGAGATGGTCATCATCATAATACAACATTACTTATGAAAAAGATGTAGCATTTCAATTTTATTATTTTTTTTTAAAATTTTCCATCCATCTGAATAAGTTTGAAAAATTCCAAAACACAAAGTATATAAATAAGGCCAAACAAGATTTAACCCAAAAAAAATTTTTTTAAGAATTACCCCAACATAATGAAAAAATACCCATTTGTCTAACGGTAATTACGCAATTTATGAAGGAATGTAATTTTTTTTTCCATTAAGAAAATGAAACAAAACATTGCTATAGTCACCCAGGTATACTTAACAAACCTTACCCCTTAAAAAAAAATTTTATAAATTTGGGGAAAAATTTCCCTTTTATTTTGTCTATTGTCAGAAGATGTTTTAAAACAGCCTACTTTGGGCCTCATGGTTAATTCTGGTTGTTAAAGCTTTTATTTTTTCCCCCTTATATTTTTTAAAGGGTAAATAAAAATTAAAAAAAATTTTAAAATTTTTTGGAAAATTGTAGGGGGGAATTTAAAAAATTTTAAAAAACCCTTAGTTCTGGGTGGGGATTTAGTTAAAGCGGCTTTTTTTTTCCCAATTATATTTCAGACGTGACAAATCACTAAAAAATTGGAACAGTAAACTTTTTGTTTAACCCCCCCATGTTTTAATAAATTAAATTTTTGGACCCCAATTCCGCCATAAAAAACCCGAAAAAAAATTTTTTAAGCCTATTTAACCGCCGGGGATGCCCCTTTAAAACAGGGGAATTTATTTCATATACGAGTGTCCTGATGAGGTCGTCCTCCCCGGGATATCTCAAAACAACTCATCGCATAGCTTTGGAAAAATATTTATAGTAAAACCAGTTCAAAAAAATTTTGGAATTATTTTCAAGTTTCTAATTTCACCGTTAGAGGGCGAAAAACAAGAACAAAATTAAAAAAAAACCCGGGTTTTTAAAAAAAAAAAAGCCTTATTAACGTATGTCGTTGATAGTTTTCTCACAAAGTATGTAAAATTAGGGAAAATTTTTTTTTTTTTAAGCGTTTCTCCCCAACCCGTCAAATATAGGAAGGGAAAAAGGGGTTTAAAAATATATTTGAAAAAAAAAAAAAACTTTTTTTTGGGTTAACCGATTTTGATAAACAGGTTTCGTTTGAAAGAGTTTTTACCAGGGTTAAAATAAAAAATTGGTAAAGTTCATTTATTTTTTTTTTTTCCCCAGAGACTGATTTTTGCGTTTTTAATTTTTTCAATTTCTTTGAAAAAATTTAAATACAATGGTATTA
>JAHBCN010015640.1:0-20698 GCA_019359885.1 Listronotus oregonensis
TCATGTGTCAACTGTTATTTAGTTGATTTAGGTTTGTAAATGGCGATGTGATGTATTTTTATATTGATTAATGGTTTTTGACTGTCTTGTGTGATATTTTGTTTATTTGTGTAGTCTTGCCAACCAAGATTTTTCAGGTTTACCAAAATCGTAAAGAGAAATTAATATATTATATTTACTGAAGTTAAGGTTTTCTGTATTTAAATTATTAAAATTATAATTATATTAATAAAAATAATATCAACCATAATAAGGCGGGCAACGCATTTAAGGCAACGGAACGAGCAGCGGAGAAATTCGATCTCGGATTTGCAATAGAACTCAATGACGACCAATCATTTATAAGACTTGAATCTAAAGCTCTATGAACTGCAGCCAAAAAAGCAAAACAGCACTACTAGCACGCCAAGATTGGATGATTAACACATTGGTATACCAAAGTCGGTTTTCTAACATTCTTGATACTGCTTGTCGAGCCTGTAAATAGCTACCCAAAACCCTTATGCACTTATTGTCAGCTTGTCCAGTGCATGCTGTCAGTAGTTACATCCACCGACATAACAATGCACTTCAGGTACTTCACTATCACCTCAGACATCAATTGCTACGGCATCGATGAAACAGCAATTCTACCATTTGCTTCCGGCGATATTGAGGCAGTAGAAGAAAATGATAACTATCGCATATAAACCTGATATCGTTCTCCTTGATAAAAGTAATTACTTTATGTATGTGATTGAGTTCTCCGCCCCAACGGAAACTAACATCGATATAAAGGACGGGAGAAACGAGTCAAATATCAGGATCTCCTTGGCGTACTTAATCCAGAGTATAACGTGCGATTGGTTGTCCTGATTGTCAGAGATTTGTAGGGCATGAAGGATAGTGGGTTAAGGAAGGTGAATTGTATTACTGCATGCCAAAATACACCCGAACAACTAGTGATACAAATGCGGAAATCCTGTCCTTGGGTCCCTTCGTCTACTGAGGGAAATGAATTTGACCGAAGATCACTAACCGAGCGGACGCAAGGAGTGGTCTACATTACGGACTGCCTTCCGCATGACTTCCTATGGGGTTGGAGCCAAGGGATACGTTTTGTCGAATATTTTTGTATAATAAAAAAAACATAACCTTTTTTAAGACTTTACAAATTATTTCTATTTTAAATAAGCCGAAACACAAATTAAAAATTAGTATAATTTTAATATCGACAGTAACTCAGTACCAAAACTCCCACCGATGCGATGGTAAATCTTTGAGCCCGAGTAATATACACGGTACCACTTTTACTGTTTTGTGTTGGTCATGGCTTGATAGTAACTTGTACGGCAGGCGTACACTCGTCGTACGGCGGGCCGGTCGTACCAAGTATCTTGGCGTCGCCTTAAGGCTTTCCACTAGTACTACCAGCGACGATAAAAGTGGAGGCTTGACCTATTTTATTTGCAGCGGGCAATAAATAAAATATACTGGTTATTAATAAGGTCGTATAAATATCTAGATAGCTTAGCCTAAAAGAAATTAGCATAATCATAGCAATTGAAAGCGTCTGTGTATAAAGTTGTACTGTGAAATGTTAATGCATTGGTGTTTAATACATTTTCTAAAATGCCACCTTTAGCTACTGATATTGTAAAAATTGATAAAATTAAGTATTGAGCAATACCTAGGCATTTACATATAAATTAAAGATTTATTCTTATTTTGTACACTGGCATTTCATACACCTCAAAAATTTCTCCCAAATATTCTTATTTCGTACACAGAATTAATTATTCAGTTTTCGACATCTCGTTCCGTACAGCAAAAACTGAGCTAGGTTTCTGTCTCTAATGGTTCATAAAATATGGTAAAATGAATTAA
Organism: Listronotus oregonensis; assembly: GCA_019359885.1. NCBI lineage: Eukaryota > Metazoa > Arthropoda > Insecta > Coleoptera > Curculionidae > Listronotus > Listronotus oregonensis. The sequence continues at coordinate 1,867 of JAHBCN010015640.1, forward strand.
AACTAAATTTATAACTAAATATCAAAATATTTATTGTTCATATATAAAATATGTTTTTGGATAATAGTGATATTAAAATAATCTAATAATAATATATGTTTTAACTATCCACCTAAACGGAAAAGTTTACTGTTCCTACTTTTAGTAATTTTTCATGTCTAAAATATAATTTTTATTAATAAAAAGCCGCTTTAACTAACCAGAACTAACCATGACCGACTAGAACTAAGAGCTTTTGAATTTGTCTAAATTATCCCTACGTAGAAGTTATTAACAAAATTTAAATAGTTTATTCCGAATATGGTATTTATTTGATTGGTTATTAGGGTCGTCACAATGGTCGGTGTACAAAACGAGAAGCATAAAATTCATTAAATAATTCAGTGTACAAAACGAGAAATTTCAGGTCGAAAACTGAACAGGGCCAAATTTGTAGGTTTACTATTTTTATAAAAAAAATAATAAATAGTCAGTTGTTTATTTTTTGCTGTGGAGTCCTAAAGAAAACTTATGAAAATAATGTGAATTAGGTAAAATAAATACGACATAAAATTACCATTTTTTATGGGACTTATTTATAATTTTTTTAAAGCGTCCCAATTTTTTAGATACGTCAAAATAAAAAAGGATTTTGTATTTATTTTAGTGACAACAGAATTAATTTTATTTATACAAGGAATTCGCAATTTAAATTAGAAAATAGAAAAAGGTAACAAAGTCTAGAGTTACGTGTTGATTAATTATTATTATTATTTTTTTTTTTTGAAAGAAAGATTTCTAATCATAAACTGTTTTACATAATTGGTAAGCTTTCGATCAGGTCTGGCATAATGGGCTTCTTAACAAACTTCCTTCTTACGGTCTTCCACCTAAGCTTTGCTCTTGGCTTTCCAGTTTCCTTTCTAATCGACGTATATCAGTTAGTGTAGATGTTCATTCCTCCAGCTTCTACCAAATAAATGCTGGGGTGCCCCAGGGGTCAGTGTTGGCACCCCCGCTGTTTCTTCTACACATTATAGATCTTCTCTTCCACAATCAATCCCATTCATAGTTTTTCTGACGATAGTACCCTCCACTCTAGTATTCAATTTCTTAAGCCACCGTGTAATTCTGATTTTGAAAACAAGCGCAGGTCAATGCAGATATCTCTTTCACAAGACCTCAAACTTATCTTGGATTGGGGCGCCAAAAATCGTGTTCAGTTTAATGCCTCAAAAACACAGCCGAGTTCGCTGTCGCGAAAAAGTCTGCGAATGCTCATCTCTTACATATGAGCGGCCAAGTTCTGCAGAACAAAAGAGTCGTTTAATCTAGTCGGCATTACTTTTGAGAATAACCTCAACTGGCACAAACACATTTCAACCATAGCTTGGCAGCTTCAAAAAGATTGGATTCCTCTTCGAGCCAGAAAATATTTCTCTTCTTCCAATCTGTACACTCTGTATGTATCCCAAATCAGACCCTCTTTGGAATATTGTTCTCATGTCTGGGAAATGGCGTCCCCTACAACACTTAGCCTTCCGGACTCCATTCAAAAACGAGCTGTTCGTCTTATTAATGATCCATCGCTCACAGAAAGGCTTCCTCTCTTGCCCATCGTCGAGCTGTAGGGGATCTCTGCTCTTCTATAGGTATTTTCACGGCTTCTGCCAGAGGAATTGGCCAGTATTATTCCTTCTCTGGCAGCTCCCAACAGAGCAACAGGTAGTCAACTTTTATGCATCCTTTTACAGTTCAGTTAGAGGCCCCGAACTTCCCGCTTTCTTCGTTCCTTTATTCCTGAGTGTCAAGATATGGAACCTGCTGCCACAGAGAAGTTTTTCCTTCTCCTCCCAATCTCCAAAAATTTTGTTCCGTGTGAACAAACTCCTCACCACACTGAAGACACCCACGGTACGTTATACTTAGGCATCAGCCTTCGTGGACGGTCCCAAGATAAAAAAAAAAAAGAATGCAACTGAGAGCCGTCATAGAGGTATTGCCGAATACAATAGAATTAATCCTCTAATTTCATCGACTTTTTGAGTTCAGGTATTTCAGGTATTTATTGTTACCTTTTTCTATTTTCGAAGTTAAATTGCAAATTTCCTATCTAAATTAAAATAATTATGTTGTTACTAAAATTGAAAACGATTTTTTTAAATTAAAACGTATCAAAAAAGTGCAAAAGTAAAGTGATTTCAATTTAAATATTTTTTTAAAGTATTCTTTTGGATTCCACGGAAAAAAACAATACTTTTTTTTATGAGAAAAGCCACCAAAATTGCCCTTTTCAGTTATCGTTGGACCATCCCGTACACCTGCTTAATTTTTGACGAAACCCCACGAAACACTACTTTTTAGTTACTTTAAACACCAGAAAATTAAAATTTAAAAAATTGCAAACCTTCAAAAAATAATAGCCATTTTTCATGATTTTTTTTTATTAGCTTATTGCAAAGTCACATAGAAATAAAGGCCAAAAATATTTTTTCCCGATTTTTTTGGCCTCCGGAAACGCCTTAAAAATCAATTTTAAGTTTGAATTTTGTAGGCCCGTGACGTCACGGCCCTAAATTTTCTATTGGTGGAATTTCTGCTTTGTAGTCAGCTACAAAATTGGCGTTTCCTAAACAGACTTGGCATCCATGTTGAATTTGATTGGTTAGGGGAGTGGCGGGCTATTTAAATTACAATGATAATTAAACCTTAAATAGAAAAGTAAGGGGTTTGTATTTTTCCGTGTTATTTAGCAGGTTTTGCTTAATTGTGTTTCTACTTTTAATTTTTACACACAACATTCTTGATATCAATTGAGTGAAAATACCCTATTGTCACTGACAAAAAATTAAAATACTTAACATGGCCAAACAGACCAATCCGTCAATAACTTCTTTAGCAATTAAAGCATCAAAATACAAGTTGTTAAATAGGTCAAAAAATTATTACGTATCATCCACGTTAAACACCTGAAAGAAAGAAAAACAAAAACTATACGTCGTTCTAGCTTCAATTGAGCAAACCAATAAAAAAGTCATGAATTGAAGAAAAATCCCTTTTCATCAGGGAAATGCTCATGTGAACACCTGGGCATTTTCACTGGTCAAGATTATAAATTTAGAAGTTCTAATTATCACAACAACCACAGTGTTTACCAGATTTGGCCCCAAGTAATTTTTTTACGCTTCTAAACTAAAAAAAAGCTTGGTGGGCAACGATTTACGACCATCTGCTTTTTAAACAGCTTGAAAAAATCAGAGAAATGTTTAAGAAAATGTAAAGCTAAGACAAGTTTATGTTAAATAAAAAAATCTAGCCATAATAATCTTCTTCTTTTTCCCTGGGAGCCTAGGAGTCTAGATTTGCTACCAAAAGCAGCGCAGCCTCTTGGGCGTTTTGTTGTGATCCAACCAAGATCAAATATAATATTCTATTATAAATGTGATAATACATTATAAGACGGAATTTCCTTTTATAATTATTAATGTTTTTTATAGTTTTTACGTATCACGATAACACATTTTTATTAGTTACTTTCATTATTCAGAATTATCATTATTGTCAAAGAACCCCAAATATTCTATAATCATTATTTACATTTCCCAAGACTTTTAACACCCTAATAAAAGGGTAGATATTTCTAAAAACACGTAAAAGTAATTTAAACTTATCCTTTGCATAATAAATGTTTCCTTTAAACTAACAATCTATTACCCTACTATTAAAAAGCTTTTAGAACTATATATAAAACCCTAAATAGGTTATTGTATACTTCGATCACCCCAAATTAATATTTTAACACTTGGTCTTTTCAAATAGTATTTACATACAAAGGGACAAAGGACATTTCCAATCTTAAAAATGGCTCCGCCCCTTGTGTTAGTGGTCAACACAACCCCCATTGTAGAAAAATAAGTATCCAGCAGTATTTTTTCAAGCATCAGTATCTTTAGGTTAGCCATACATTTAAGTTAGTCTCTAGTAAATCTTAGTATATTCAGTGACAGTTAATATTATAAAAAAAACTAAATAAATAATTTAAATAAACCAAAAAGGAATTTAATTTAAAAATAGTTTGAAAATAATAAAACAAAATTGTAAAACTAAGTGCAACAGCCATTGTAGCAACCAAATTTAATAATAATTTGTGTCATCGGTGACTACTGCATTCGGTGGCACACAACAGTTTTGTGCCTAATCTCCCATTATCTTTTATACCAATCTCCCATCAGTCTTGTTCCTTCTACAAGTCTGTATAACCCCGAGACTGGTTGGTTAATATATTTCTGTTGGCTCATTTTCGGTTGCCCAAATAATGCCTTTTTTTGTGATTCAACGCTTCTCATTCGCACATGAGATGGTAGGCTGTTTCTTCCCTCTGGTCGCACATTCTGCAACTTGGGTCCCCATTGTATGAGCCTATCTTGTGAAAGTGTCCTGTAGGGCTATTGTACCCCGTTAGCAGCCCTACTGTTATGAGAAATCTTTTCCTACATTGTCTGAGTAGATCTTCCTTCGTTCTTTTGGATGGGTCCCTTATGAAGCCCATTCCATGTCTTATTCTACTAAGCTCCCCTAAGTATTCCTCGTGTTTGTTTTGGATCCATTCCCTGGTTTGCCCTCGTGCCGTGATTTGGTCACTCCAAGGGCAGGTTCTGGTCCAAAGTATGGTGTGGATGATCCTTGTCTCGTTAGCTCAACCGCTTTTTCGCTCCCTTCTATTCCTGAATGTTTTGGTACCCACAGGAGAGTTACCCTGTTGCGTTCTACCAGGACTTACAGTTCTTTGTGGCATTCCCATGTCAGCTTGGACGTTACCATGGGGTTTACTAGTGTCCCTAGTGACACCTGGCTGTCTGTTATTACGCATCAGCCATAATCATATGTTCTTCTAAACTTTTCTAAGTAGTATCACAGATCTTTTTAATTAGGTACACTCTCGCCATTGGCATCTTTAAGTTGCTCCTCCTCCAGGAAAAAATCGGACTGTCAAAAGCAAATCCTCTATTTGTTTTTAATTTCGTAAATTTGATCAAATTTTGTTATTAGATCCGAAAGTTAGCGGAAATATCTGCATTTATTTTAAAATTAGGCGCATCTGAAATATTTGCATAAGAAATTTGTTGAGTGAAAAAAGTTCAACTCACTATGATTTTTAAAAAAAGCATAGATAATTTTGCGAAAGTTGGGATTATACGATAAAATTTAATGAAATTCACGAAAAAAATACAAATGATAAATTTAAAAAATTAACTATTTTTTTGCAAATTTTAAAATAACATTTTTTTACTAAAGTGTTTTTTTAGACAATAACATTTGGTGTATATTTGGTGTGGGTTCCATGTCTTACTTTTAAGATAAAAAAATTGAAAATCCTAGAGACGCCAATGACTTTCGCTCGTGGATGATTTATTTGACAGTTGCAGAATTTGACTTAATAATAATCTTAACGTACAGTTCTTTTTTGACCTCCGATCAGTGAAGTGCTCGCGATAAAAAAACTACATAGTTTTTTTCGGGAAGGCGGCTAAAGGCGCTGTATCAACAGCTTTTGCCATCGGGGATCAAGAAGAAACTCAAGCCAAACGATGGAGTCCTTCTTCTGGGGCTAAGCGCTGTGAACGAAGATTCCTATACCTGTTCCTATCTGAGGGCCCCACGCACGAGGGATTTTCCTAATGGCGGAAGATGGTTGCGCGCTCAGCAGGGAGGGGCAGTACTGACAGAAATCGGTTATGCGTGATACCAGTAGCAGCATCCTGGTCGGACTTCCATTTTTTGTGCCCTGCATCGATAATTTTTTTTTGTTAAGAATTTAAGTTTTGGAAAAGTTCGGAATTTCTGGGGGCGGGAAGGCTCACGTTGACAACAACGTGTGTCTGGAACGGGGAGAGCTGGCTGAACGTTCACCGACGGAGGCCAAGAAAAGTGAAAGCAAAGCAAAATCTTAACGTACGTACGTATGGGCTTATATTTTGACACATCTTAAGAAATACTATATCAATTTAAAAAGTAAAAAATAACAAGAATTATTCCAAATTTATGACCGAGTAATCAGTATAAAAATGACGACACCAAGCCTGCACTAAACAGGCCTTAGCCCATCTCAAAGTTGTGTTTCCAAACAGTGCCCTGTGGACCTGGGGCACATCGCAGGGGGGCGAAGGGTCGAGCAGGGGGGACGCGCTCCTCGGAGTCACTGACACCGCTGATCGTGAGTTCAAGGCGACCTCTTTAGGCTTTGTTGCTGCTCGATGCTCTTCCTAGACCTGTTTGTACGAAGAATAGACAAGATAGGACACGAAGAACATCGAAGAAAGACGTAATAGATGCATGGATATTAAGAAGAGCTGCAGCTAGCTAGCTGTGTTATGACGTTGATAAGTTGTCGTTGTTTTTAGGTACAATAAGAATAGTACCGATTTTGTTAAATTAAATTATCGGTGGTAATTGAACAAGTGCATCAAAATTACCGATAATTTTTAAATGAGATGTGTTTTTTTTATAATTGCAATATTTTATTTTCATATTTTCGCGAAAAGGCCCGACTTTGCATATATTTTTTTCTCTTGTTAATTTAACTATTTTTTTAATAATTAAGTGTATTACTTTTTAAAACAGACTACTTTTTAATATATATATATATATATATATATATATATATATATATATATATATATATATATATATATATATATATATATATATATATATATATATATATATATATATATATATATATATATATATATATATATATATATATATATATATATATATATATATATATACAGGATGTTACTTAATGGTATGTCATAATTTAAAGGAGGCATTCCTGGATCGATTTTAAGTCGAAAAGTTCATATAAACGTGGGCCCTAAAATGCTTAGTTATTAAGATACAGGGTGTTAAAGTTTTATTTTATTTTCACTTTTTAATAAATTTTTCAAAGACGGTTTGAGATATTGAACTGAATTTTGGCACAGGATATTATGGCATAAAAACACACTTTTCAGATGTTCATTTAATTTTTTTGCAACCAGTGGCATAGCTTTGACGAATTTTCAAAACAATTTTACAAAAAAAATACTACGCCATTGACTTGGGAAAAAAAATATGGTTTTATAATAATTACCAATCAATTATAAACAAAAAATCCTCTTTCATTTTTGCCGTAAAACTTACCGTTTGGGAGAAATCGTTAATTAAAAAATGTCTTATGTACCCAAATTGCATCTTGAAAATTATTTTGAAATAAATCAAGTTAGCTTTGCTTTGCCAGCGATTGTTGTTTTGTTGTTGTAAACCTTATGACACTGACGTTAATTATCATTCTTGATTGTGTTAAACTTTTATTTTCAATTTTAAATACATTTTTCAAATATTTATTTTTAAGCTATTTTCTTACAAAGTAGTGAACAAAAAGCAATAACAATTAAATACAATACATACAAAATTTTAAACAAAAAATGTTGGAAATGACCACTCTCGCCTCTATGAGGCTTCTGCTCTTCCTCTCATTGAATTACGAACCCTTTCAAAATTCCATGCGTGTTTCGGATAGTTTCACATCCGTCAATAATTCTATTTCTGAGTTCTTCTAATGTCACAAGTGGTGTATGATAAACAATGTTTTTAGGTGTCCCCACAAATAAAAATCTAGGCTGTTCAGGTCAGGCGATCTAGGTGGCCAAAATTGTGGTCCTCCACGGCCTATCCAATGATTTTGGTAGGCTCTATTTAAATGCTCACGAGCCAATATGCTAAAGTGGGCGGGAGCGCATAAACCAAAGTTGTTGCCGTAACTGAAGAGGAACATTTTCAAGAAGCAAAGGCAAATCATTTTGGAGAAAATTACAATAATCCTGTCCGTTAAGGCGTCCTGGTAAAAAAATGGTCCAATTAAATGGTCGGATACGATACCGATCCAAACGTTCAGTGAAAATTGTTCCTGAAAATGTGTCTCTGTAATCGCATGAGGGTTTTCCTGGGCCCAGTAATGATTGTTATGGAAATTGGTTATTGCATTTCTTGAAAATTTGCTCCGTCCGTAAACAATATTTTGGCATCAAAATGAGGATTTTCTGTTACTTTTTGGAGATACCATCTACAAAATTGCGTACGTGGTTCATAATCTCTAGGAAGCAATGCCTGAACCCTTTGTATGTGAAAAGGATATAACAAAGAATCTCTTAAAATCTCCCATACCATCTTGTAGCAGATGTTTAATGCCATACCTATTTTTCGCGTACTTGTGGTTGGAACCTCTTCGACTGCATGCAGGACAGCCTCCTCCACTGCCGGTGTTCTAACTGTACGGGGGCTTCCCTCGGAAATATTAGCTTTAAAACTGCTAGATTCAGTCAGACGACGATGAATGTTTATAAATGTTCGTCTATCTGGGAGAGCGCGATTAGGGGTACCTTTCTTTTACAAACGCCGCGCCTCCCAGCATTACCATTAGCTAGGGCCATAAAGGAAATGCATTTTGTGTCATTTCCAAATTAGAATAATTTACCATTTTTTTTAACTAGCAAAATGCACGTTTTAAGATCGAAGGAGAAATAAATACAAACTGTCAAGAATGATAATTAACGTCAGTGTCATAATGTTTACAAAACAAAACAACAATCGCTGGCAACGAGCAAAGCTAACTTGATTTATTTCAATAATAATTTTTCAAGATGCAATTTGGGTACATAAGAAAATTTTTTTAATTAACGATTTCTCCCAAACGGTAAGTTTTACGGCAAAAATGAGAGAGGGATTTTTTGTTTATAATTGATTATAATTATTATAAAACCATAATTTTTTCCCAAGTCAATGGCGTAGTATTTTTTTTGTAAAATTTGTTTTGAAAATTCGTCATAGCTACGCCACTGGTTGCAAAAAAAATTAAATGAACATCTGAAAAGTGTGTTTTTATGCCATAATATCCTGTGCCAAAATTCAGTTCAATATCTCAAACCGTCTTTGAAAAATGTATTAAAAAGTGAAAATAAAATAAAACTTTAACACCCTGTATCTTAATAACTAAGCATTTTAGGGCCCACGTTTATATGAACTTTTCGACTTAAAATCGATCCAGGAATGCCTCCTTCAAATTATGACATACCATTAAGTAACACCCTGTATATATATATTTAAAAAATATTTTAATAAAAATCATACTTTTAAAGGCGACTACTGTATTTGTATTTTTTCGTAAATTTGATCAAATTTTATCGTCAAATCCCAAATTTCGCAAAATTATTTGTATTTTTCTATAAAACCATATCCAGTTGAACTTTTTTTACTTAACAATTTTTTTATACAAATATTTCAGATGCCTCTAATTTCAAGAAAAATGCTGATATTTTTGCGAAATTTGGGATGGTCTAAGTTTTTAGACGTTCATAGGTATCGAATGCAAAAAACTGCATTCAAATCCATCTTACTGCACAAAAAATCCCTCGTGAGGCCTATTTTTTTGCCACGTTTCATCGGCTATAATAAAATTTGATTTAATTCACAAAAAATACAAATAGAGCATTTCCTTTTGAAACCATTGTCAAAAGTAAGCAATTTTTTTGTAGTTATTGTATTTATACCTAAAGTCCAAAATTTCTGTCAGTGACTCATTTAATACCGGCCACCCAACCGACGAAGCGGCTGAATAAAAATCTAACACTAGTAAATGATTTTTAAGCCTCTGATATACTTTTCCGCTTGGGTCCCATCTGGAAGGATCCCGTAGGGCTTACAGGCCCTCCGAACTCCCCCTAGGCTTGCCAACCACCCCTCGCTCTAGTTTTGGCTGAGCAAGTCCTCACTACGTGTTTGCCATGTTGGCTATCACGGTTGTTTGGGGTTTTGAAGTTTTTGGGTTAGCCTGGAATCTGGCTTAGCGAAGTGGGGTTTAAGAAGTGACTGAGAAGCTGGGGCCCTTGCCCCAGTGACTCGGGACAATCCAGAAATCGGATTTTTTTGGCTAGGCCGAGAGGCCAGGGGTGGGTGGTACCCGGGTCCTTCCTGTACGTACCGGGTACCATCCTAAAAGTACTTAGTCCAAAATTTGAATTTTTGGTCTTTTGTGGGGCCTTTGGAGAGCTGGATCATACCCAGATGGTCCTCGGATCAGAGGGTTTGGATGGTTTTCAGCTATGAGGTAGAGTTTTTTGGCTCTTTCTTTGATAAAAGAATCAAAGGGTGTGAGTTCAATTCTCTTTGAATTTGCATGTTGCGTACAAACCAGGGGACGTTGGCCCGCATTTTCTGTACATGCGGTTTAGAAAAGAGGTGAGTCTTGAGATGTATGACTTTGCCGCGTAGCCCCAGGCTACGGAGGCATAAGACATACTTGGACGAATGGTTGAGTTTACCAGAAGAAGTTTATTTCTGATAGTTAGCGGGCTGTTCCTGTGTAGGAGTGGTAGTAGCTTGGAATGGGCCATGCGACCCATCTGTAAGCATTTTTCGATGTGCGGCTTGAACGTGAACTTTTCCGCTTAAATAACAGTGAACCGGCCAAAAGTTTCATCGCCACGTTGTCATAGTTCGCGAAAATAAGTTACCAGCCAGCGATCGCACTTAAAATAGCACGCCAATATGTATTGAAATCATTGTTATCGAGAAGACAATAAAAGTAGCAACACACATTCCTTAGTTTAAAATTTGAACAGACATGAAAATAAGCGTATCGACAGGGTTTTTGTGCTGTTCGATGATTTTATTTAGTTATTATTGATTATGGACAGATTTTGTGAGATTAAATTTTAATTGCTATACAGGGTATTTTGAAAATATTGTAAATTTCTAGTAATAGTAGTACCTATATAGATATTGTTTTGTGCCAATTTTATTATAGTTTATTTTATTTAGTGTATATAATTGTATATACAGATTAAGTGTTGTTAAGTGCTTTTAATTCAGTGAACAATGAATATTAACCAACCTTTAACTAGTTATCCGCCTACAAAAAAAAACTCAGTTAACGTTAAAAGAACGAATAATGGTTAAAATGTTTACCATGGTATTCGGGAACGTAATCCAGAACTAACCACTTTGGATGCTGCAGAGATATTTTTTCGCGTACGGTATTCTAAGTTTTAAAAGGCAAATAAACAATATTAGTAATTATTAGAAATGCGATTTTTTTTGCACACTCTCTACTTTCCGATTTTTAAACATGAATCAGAAGTTTTTTTTTTTTTGGCCGCCTCTTATAGAATTTCAAAAGAATAATAATTGAATTGTTTAATTCCATTTTACGACATATTCCTTTAAATTCTGTCATTTGCACGAAAACATTTAAAAAACTCATACCATTTTAATATTAAAAAAAAATCACTCAAAAAGTACGGAAAAAACCTTAATTTTCAATAAAAAGTAGGTAAAACGTTTACGTCCGAAATTCTAAAAATGTTGACCTGTTGCCAAGTTGTAATAGTTCTCTTTATGACATTTTTATAAGGTACCTATGCGAACCTTGCTTCGCTCGGCCCGCAATGTTTGATCAAAAATATCCTCGATATGGAAATCCTAAATATGGAACTCGAAAGACCCGAAATAGTTATTGGATTCTACAAGCTGATGATCTTAGGACTTTCGTGTTCCTTATATAGTTGATATTTTTGATGAAGCAATGCGTGTAAATAACGTATTTAATATTGAATTTGCAAGATCGGTGGTGAATTGGCAAGTCGGTGTAACATGGATTGTCTATCGTTCTGTTTTTACATCTTTTTTAATTTATGGTAAGACTGAAATTTTATTATTTTTTTCATGTAGCAAAATAAAATCAAAAAAGGTAAAATTAAAGTAAAAAATGTATATTTTTTTTTTGAAAAACGTTGAGAAATCGCCGAAAAAACTTAAATTTGTGTTCTATGACCTTAAAATAGGAGGTGTGCAAAATTAAGCAAAAAATTACATTTTTCATTAATCCGAATAATACCAAAATAATATAGGCTTGTTACTAATTTAAAGGGTTGATGAAAATGTGGGAAAATAACTTTTGCTTGTAAAAAATATTTTCATGTTTTGACGAAAATTTCTCATTTATTTTCTAAAATGCACACGCCACTAGAATTGATTCCCCTGACCCCACACAACACGGGGCACTCTAAAAGCGAGCGATGCGTCATTGACAGAAATTTTGGACTTGCAGTATAAGGTAACATTTTTGTTATTTTTACAAACAGCTATAACGTTCCGAATTTTTTTTCGCAAAAAAGTCTATTACTCATAATTCGTACAATAAAAATTGTCAAGAATCATTCAAGGAATACGGATAATCTTTTTTAGAATTTTTAAAAACATTTTCGGATCTCTGGAAAAATAGCCGAATAGAAAAGTTTTGAGACTTTCTGATCTATAATTTTTTTTCCAAAGCTGACATATTTTTTGCTAAAATATTGGTCAATTATTTATTGATAAATATCCGGTATACACAAAAAGTATACAGTGCCATTTAGGAATATGGGTGAATTTTCTCAGAATTTTAGCATAAGTCTCAAAATTTTTCCACCTTTTTTTATTTCCCTCTTAGACCTCTGAAAAAATGGCCATTTTTTCAGAGGTCTAACAGTATATCCAAGAATTTAAAATAAAAATTACGTATTCCTTAATTGATTCTAAACAATTTTTGTTAAATTAAATTTTTCCTGCACCTTTTATGAGTAAAAGTCCCTTTTGCGGGAAAAATTTTGAAACATTAGGGCCATTGGAATAAGAAAAATGTTGGCATTCACTGTCATGCAAACAGTCTTTGGGACTTTTCAGGAGGAAGATTTTGAGCAAGAAAATGTATGCCAAAACCTAATCTCGTATGATCATTTTTAGGACGAAAACTCGTTTTTTTTTCATAAAAAGCAAGGTTTGGTTTTATATATATATATATATATATATATATATATATATATATATATATATATATATATATATATATATATATATATATTGGAGAAACAAAAAGACCACTTAAAATTACAGTTAAAGAACATAAAAAACGAGGTGAAACGTCGAGGTCGGAGGTTGCCGAACATACACAGTCAAAACTACCAATGGAAGTGCAAGATTTTAGTTTTATTCAAAAATATAGCTACTTACTTCCTCGCACTAATAAATTACTCCGTATAAGCAAGATAAATTACAACTTGGTTGCAATAAACACAAAACCGGTAGCATGGGTTTTATGGCAGCTTGTATCACATTATACCTGACTAATCTTATTTAATTTCAGAGATTTTTTTGGGAATTTTATATGGAACACAAAAGGCTGCCGACAGAAGTGACATTGCGTGTAATATACGGATTTAAAAAGATTCCCTTTTATAATATTTACTTAATATAATTTTTTCAAATAGTCAATATGTCTTCAATAATGGCATTAAAAATAAAGAACTTACTTTATACAGAACTGATTTGCTGCCGTTTGAGTTAAAAAGTGCTTCTTGTAAGCTTGGTTTTTTAAAAGTCCAGTTTTACCATTGAGCTTTTTGTCTGGTGAAATAAAGTTTTAATGATCGAAGAACATGCCATCAACTTCATTAGAAGTAGGAGGCAGGAAGGAGGTTTGTAACGATGTTTAATATTATTGATTAGAAAACTCATTCATATGAAATAAATAAAAGTAATTTTTCCTCCGAACTGGATTATTTTCTGCTCAATGTACTTTAAAATAAATGGTAAAACAATTTATAAGCATATTTTTAAAGGGAAATATTTTTTAAATTACCATAGTAAATTTTTATCCCTTATAGAAATTCTTTTAAAATTGTATCAAATTCCAAAAGTTATTTTTTATGCTAAATTAACTCATTTGTAATCAAATTTTTGTACCCAAATAAACAAGAGTTTGTATTTTACTCGAAATAAAACCTGTATTTCCAACATAGTACAGGGTTCCCCCCTAAAAAACTTCTTATTTAAATAGATTAATAAAATTTTAAAAAGTTATTAAAACAAACGTTTTATTACACCTAATTACAATCTACTCTTTGGACTTTACTGTAACATACAAATTATCCTAACTTTCAAAAATTATGTCTTTTAAATGAACACCATCCACTTTAATAAACTTTTCAAGATTGGACAGGAAATAATTCATGACATGATGAAGCAAATCCTGATCTATTCGCAGCACTTCCTTAGCAATTTGGACTTTGATTTCTGGAATGTTTTCTGGATGCCTGCAAAAAACTTTGCATTTAAATAGCCCCACAGAAAAAAGTCAGGTGCAGCTAAGTCTGGAGATCTCAAGGGCCAATTTAATTTTCCAAATCATTAAATGATTTTCCCAATTAACACTTCTCGCAGAACTCTCATAGAGTTCCTAGCGGTATGTGCTATTACTTTATCTTGCTGGAATAATAATACAGTATTTAGTAATCCCTCCCTTTCTAATACAGGAATTAAAAAAGTCTCTAGCATATTTACGTATCGCTCGGACGGTTATTTCCATCTTCAAAAAAATATGGACCAATAATGCCAAATGATCCTACCGCACAACAAACAATAAGTTTTGGGTAATGGAGCTTTTATGTAATGCTTTCTGAAGTATTTTCGTTTGACCAACACCAAAAATTCTGATTATTAAATGTGTCGTTTAAATGAAAATTCGTCTTAGAGCTAATCTGGCTTCCTTTTGATATTTCCAAAATAAAGGATTTTCTATTAGCAGACATGAAGACTTCCCGTAAACGTAATTTTTACTCGTTCAATATTTTTAGGAGTACGAATTGTTCTTCGACGTCTTGGTGTCTTCAAATTTTGTCCAGAATCATTGTTACGCCAATGGTAAATGCATAACTTAATAATCTGACGATTTGGAGCATGGCATCAATTATTGTTTCCAAACTGACGAAATGCACATCTTGCTTCTTCTATTGAGTTACTTTTTATGTATGTTTCTACGCATCCTAGTTTTGTAACAGACGCCCACTCATTAATAGCATGTTGATATAAATCTCTAAGGCCATAGAAGATAATAAAAAGAAAAAAACGTACTTTCTTCTCTCATATAAAATTTATTTCAATATCAAAATAGGTAATCAGTTATGGGGAACCCTGTAGATATGTATATACCGGGTGTTGCTCCGCCGAGCGGGACATAGGGAATCCCATGTAAATTTTGAAGTAGTCAAATATTGGCTCCCATAATTATTTTAGAAAAAAAATGCTATTAGGATTTATTGAAGAGCACGATAAGTTCCACCCAAAATGAATATTTGAGCATTTTCAACCCAAACCCAGTAAAAAAAAGTTAAAACTTGGTATTCTCATTATGACCCTGTACTCTAGAAATCAATAAAAAAAACACCATATCAATTTATCATTGACAATTTAGATCATTAATTTGTAATTCATTGCCAAAACTGAACAATTTTATAGGGAAATTTCAAAAGAATCCCTCCCATTTCTTTTTTAGTTTACAGCTAATTCCAACACATGCACCCCACAGTTACGCAAGACAATAAAACAAATTTGTCTGCATTTAAATAATTTATGACGAAAATATCAGGTTTAATCAAATGCTCAAATATTCCTCATTAACTGCCAGACAATAACCCAAACGATTATAAAACTCTTTTCTTAAACCGTTGGCCCTTGGGGTTAAGGTACATCGATATTCCCCTGCGTTTGGCAAAACAATTCCAGCGGAAATAAGCAATTCTTAGCGGGGGGTACCTCATAATTTTCAATATTTTTTATGTGTTATTTAAAGCCCTTAGCTTGTAAAAGTGCGTGAAAAAAATCGTTTGGGAAACGTCGGAAACCTGGTGGGCCAAAAGGATATTTTGGTTTGGTTCCGGGTATAATATCTTATTAATCTTTGGTTTCAAAAAGTAAAAAAGTATTCGCGCACAGCTCTGGTACTGTGTGCTGGGCGCATCCATTTGATCCCAAAATCTCTTGATTTTCACGGCAAGGTTGTTCAAAGCAGGCAAAATTTGTTCCTCTAAAAGTTCCAGAAAGTACTCCGCATTCAAATTTCGGTCAAGGAAAAAACGGTCCAAGGATATGGTGGCCAAAATTCCCCCAAAACATTAATTTTTTTGGATATTGAGTCTTGTCTCAACAAATCGATTTTGGTTTTCGTTACTCCAGTACCGGCCCAATTTTGAATTTGGGTTCGTTGTTCAATGTAAAAGTGCATTCGTCAGTAAAGCAAATATTTTGTTAAAACCCCTGTCAGTGTTTGTCCTCTTCATCATCTAAAGCAAAATTCCTGTCGTCGTATTTCGTCTCCCTCTTAATTTTTCTTGGTAAACGTGGTATTTCATCTTAAAATTCGAGATATTGTGGTGTGGTCTTGTCCAGTAATGCCCCCCAGTTTTTCTCGTGCTAATGTTTCTTGGCCTCCTTTACACAAAGTATCACGTCTAAATCCCTCTCGTTTTTGTACAATTTGTCTCTGATTTTCACGTCGATTTTCTTCACATTTGCAATTATTGATTACTGTGCCTGTAGTTTCAAATTTTTTTTTCGTCCTCCTATTGTCGTTTACTTGGTATTGGGCCCATTGGAAAAATAGGCCCCAAAAATGTCCGCTACTCTTCGATAACTATTTCCCTGATAAAACCATTTTCTAATAGTGATTTTTTCTTGATTTGAGTAGTTCATTATTTAAAAATGATGTGACATTGATCTGACATCTTAGAGTAAGAGGTTAAATAATTTTTCTGGTATTTTATTATAAACTTCTAATAAACAGGGCGCGTAAGAAGATAGGAGATTCGAACTTATTTTAACATTTATCTCTTAGCTGGCGGACTGAGAAGAGCTGAAATTTGTACACTGGGTACAACTTTTCGTGCTCTTTAAAAAATCCAAATAATATTCTCTTCTAAAATAATTAGGGGAGCCAATATTGGACCACTTCAAAATTTACATGGGATTCCCTATGTCCCGCTCGACGGAGCAACACCCGGTATAATTCGTCTGGATATGTCTCCAGATAAATTATTTATTTTATGTCACCAAAAATAATAGCTTATCACTTAATTGGGTTAATTTTGGTTACCCACCACTGTGTTCGCACGTCGTTGTCGTGGTTGTGCCCAGTAGGATCTTTTGGAACATGCGCTAGAGTTGCTGGTTATCGGCAACTCCTGTTGCTAGCGTATGGAACTGAATTCGAAGCTAAGACGAACACAAGGCTTAACTCAAGGTGTTAGCATACCGTTCTGATAAGTGAATGACATCCCGTGCCTTAAACAGGTGTCTCCAACGGTGCCTCTGAGATACAGGACGACCTTTCGGAGTATCTAGCGTTACTGCGGTAATGCGGGGGCTGCCTGGTGGAATAACTTCCTAGAAACAGAAAGGGGCAGAAACCCTTTTATAGGAAAACAGTGACAAAAATTGACCGAAAGGGTCATCCGTTTGGGAAAACCAAAACAGCCTAAAGGAACTCGGTTCCTTAACAAGGACCTGGGGGCCCCGTCACTATACCGGGGGGGAGGGGGAGAAAAACAATCGTCTGCTCCTCAATTTCCGGAGACAGGGACCCCCGCACTTTGTGCTCGTGTCCTTTTTCCCAATCTGATACCGGATTCGTTGGGAGTGTGATCCTGTTGAGAGAAATATAAAAAGGTGTAAGCCACAATAGAGCGAGCGGTCGCGGTGGAGGGCGTAAAAAGTCCACTTACTTTAAATCTAAACCTAATCCTTGTTCTGGTTAGTTTTGATAATGTTTTTTTTTTAGTCATTATCATCATCATAATTTATAGATATATATTTTTTAAATAGTTGGCTTAAACAAATTGGTGATCTATAGTTTCGTGAAGATACCATTTTATTTGATAACTTAAAAGTAAATTATTTAGTAACCGATTAAATCACACCCTTAGTTTAATAATTGGGCTATAAGTAATAAAAAGCACAATGAGAGAAAATATCCCTGAGACAAAGCAAACTAAAATAATAGCAAATTTATGCAGCGACTCATCCACATAAAACCATGTCATAAATGACTAATTAACTTTCTTTTCCGTGATTTAATAATTAGAACCTATGACAATGCTTAATTGTTTCAGACATGTTCTTATCACTTAATTTATTTATCAACATTCCAGTTTATTATTTTCAGTTATTTTTATTTGTTTTATCTAATCAAAACAGTTCAGTTTGTATTTAATTAGATCGTGGTAATTGACATATGGCTTGAATAAATAGATTTTATTTATGGTGATGTGACGGAACGGCATTTAATATTCAATGGATTCATAGAAATCGTGGATTTGTGGTGACTTTAAATGCGATATACGATATATGTAAATAGACCTATATTCAAGTGTTGCTGGAGAATTTATGGGGTACTTTATACAGAACTAATTGCACATTTTTTAGAAGTCAACTTTTACTGCATCTTTTATGCCTGTAAAGTAAATTATTGGTGGTTATAATATATAAGGTGATCACTAGATCGGTATTTAATTTAATTTATTTAGTATAAAGCACAGCCAAACGATTTTTTTTTGAAGCGAAAACTGGGGGTTCGCAAAAAAGCTGGAAAAAAAATTTTTTTTTATAATTCATAAAGTGTTTTACACTGGCAAAAAGTCATAGCAACGACCTGTTTTCTACTGGCAAAACTCTTACCTGCACTTACCTGGGCAAAACCCTCATGATTAGCGACAAAATTTTGGTAGGGTAAAAAAAAATTGTCAATCGAAATACATACAGGGTTTCTAGCTAAAATTTGGCTTTTTTTCTTTTTAAAATATTCTTCTCGAATAACATTTAAGGAAAAAAATTTTTAGGTAAAATATTTTTTTTTGTTATTCAAGTTTGTTGCTTTTATGGCAATTTTACACCCAAAAATGAAATTTAATTTCATATTTTAACAATTTTTTAAAGCTTTATTTGA
>JAHBCN010015641.1:0-20732 GCA_019359885.1 Listronotus oregonensis
ATCTGGTGGCATAGTGGTCAATGAATCTACCCAGCAGCTGGCGACCCGGATTTGGTTTTCGAGACCGGAGAGAATATATATGCCAACGTCTTTTCCACGTCGAAAGCAACGACCCCAAGCGCGGTTACTAATAAGATGGGTAACCACCAGTAAAGACCGTGTGCCGTTGGCTGTGGGTTCGGAGCCCACTTTAAACTGTAGGTCCCGCCTGGATGACTTACCCGACACGGTAATGCGTCGTTTGGGTAGCGGTTGGGAGAGACGTAAATGGGACGCGTCCGCACCATAAGTAGTTGCCGACAAAACTCTGCTATCGGCTAAATCAAATTTAAAACCCCAAAAGATGCAAATTTAAGGTTTAGAAGTCCTGTATAGTTACTTTGCTATTTGGGGAACAAAAAAAATTAAAAAACAAGGTTATTTACAAAAATTTTACAGTTTACTACACTACAATTTTGCGATATGTCAGTAAGGCGTATTACCAATTTTAAAATAAAAAAATTATTATTTTGACAAATAATTAATTTAAAAATTCTTTTTTTAAAATTATAAAAAAAGGAAAATATTTTAATTTATTGCTACTAGAATCTCCCTAATTAATTGTAAAGGGGGAACGATTTAAACATAACTTATCTAAAGACAATATTATCTGTTCACAACTTTATTAAGGCTTATATTTAAATTTTTTGGGGACCCCCGGTAACTAATATACAAGGTATCTTAAATCTAAAAAAAACCGAAAACCCAACGAAATTTTGCAGCTTGATTCAATGTTCAGTAAAAGAAAATACGTTATTTATTTTCAATTTTAAAATAGATAACTTTTAAAGTATTTTTCTTTGCAGATAATGGACTAACCTCTTTTTAATAGTAATATTTTTAATTTTATTATCTGCTATTAGTCTAGAAACGCTTTGCAACTGCAGACAAAGGTATGTATTCATGAGCTGTATTATCAGATATTCTCTTTGTGTAAAAAACACCGTCAATTAACTATTTCATTGTTACTATTAAAAGTTTTGTTTGTCAATTTTTTACAGTGTCGTTCTGAATATAATTATTTCTGATATTCTTCTTGAAAAAAAAATCTGTTATAATAATTTGTTGCCAAAAAGAGTCTAGGTAAAATGCCAGGGCAAAAAATAAATAATAAAATGAGTTTATTTTTAATCACTAGTTGCAAAAATATAAAATTAAAGTGTTCTTTAATTGGTGTAATGTAAAAGGATACAAATTTCTTTCTAAGTGACTAGAGACACATTAGAGGCCAATTTGCGTGCATATTTTTGCAAAACCCTTATTTAGTACCTCACGTAAAGTGAACATAATACAATTATGTTCACTTTACTTATGTTTTAATAAGTTCTTCCTGGGTTAACTCGTCTGGAAAGTTTCTATACAATGGGATCGCTTCGGTCCTGGTACCGGTCCCAGGTTATGGTGACTGAGTGTGCTCAGTCAGACAAAAAAAAATAAACCTATTACAAATTTATGTTTATCCTGTATTACTAGCTTATCAAATAAAATTTAACGAATAAGTAAACAAACTATCATTTAAACTACATTTAAAACAGAAAACGCTATTAGATCTTAAGTAACAAAAACAAAATCATACAATATAAACGAAAACATAAAAAAATCTTATTTAAAGATTCCTTGTGAATGTAATAAATTATATATAGCTGAAAGCTCCAGATCATTAGCCGCATAAAAGACCATAAAACATATTAAAAACACTATATTTCCAAATCATAAGTCTGTCAACACGCTCCTGATAACAACCAGGCAATAAACTGAAATGCTAGTATTTTAGCAAAGAAAACTTGGTTAAAAAACTGTTAATCAAAGAAAGTGCATTTATATTATAAAATAAAGATAAATTTGTAGCATAAATATCTGTAAATTTTGAATAATACATGGTTATCTATGCTTCATGCTGGAGAAAAACGTCCTAAATTTTACACCAAAATTGTTACAAATTTAATTTTAATTACAATTTTATTTTTTATTTAAGTTAATCCTAATAAAGTTGTCAGACTTGTCACCGAAACGTGGATGAGTGTTTAAAATTTTTGGGTTTTTTTGGGGGTTTTTTTTTTTTTTAGGCGATCTGTCAGTTTATAGAGGTCAATAGATGTTATTATTATCCCTTTAGTCACTATTTTAATAAAGTTTAAAATGTGATTAATCACAACTTTTTAAATAGAAATCAAAGCAAGAGCATTTTGTCTTCCTTTCTGCATAGTATTTCTCAAAAAACTTTTGATTAATTTTAAAAATTGAAAAACCCTTTAGTTTAAAATTTTTATTGGGGAAGGAAAATATTTTTAAATCTGCCCATTTTTAAGTTAGTCAATTATTGTGACTTTACTGCCTATAAAAAAACTTTTAACGCCAAGGTAGAAACAAACACCCTAACACAAACTCAGGGCCGGACGAAGGGGTTGGGGGAAACTCCCCCCCTGGGTGATCGATGGAGGCGCCAAATTTTTTATTCACGGGACGTCAAAATTAGAGAAAGTTTTTTTTTTTTTTATTGAAATCACTTAAAATAAAAAAATTCTTTGAAAAAATACATCTGCATCTAAAAGAACGCCAAAATAAAATTCAATAATTTTTTTTTTGTTAATTCTTTTTTAGTATCATTTTAAAAATTTTAAAAACAGTATTTAATCTTTATGCTTTAATATATTTTAGGGTTTTTGTCTTATAAATAGTTTATTAATTTCTTTTATTTATTTGTTTTTGTTTCAGTTCATTTTATAGGATCAAGTTGGTTCTATTTTTTTTTTAAGTTGGTGTTTACAGAAGAAATAAATCTTAATTTTTTTGAGTGGCGCAGTATAATAAATTTAAAAATTGGGCTAGGGGCGCTAAAATCACCTTTGTCTCCCCCCCCAAAAAGAAGTTGTTCGCTCCGGCCCTGCACAAGCTAATAGCCAAATTTGCAAGAGCCCGAAAGCCAGCCTCAGCGTCGTCGTATTATCATGACAACCAAGAACTATGTTATAGGTTCCACATTTAACCGTTTTCGAAAGCCTTGTCGTATCTCAGATCTTGACAAACCTCGGCAGATCTCGGCTGCGCTCGCAATCGCGGAGTGAAATGAATAAACGGTTTACTACGAGGATTACCCAATAAGAACGTGGAGATGTTGTGCAGTATATTTTGTTTTAAATATTTATTTTTACACTTATGTTTTTTTTTAATAAAAACAATAAATATATCCCATACATATATTCAGTCATTACCATTACATTATAATTTCCATGTGCCTTATATGGGAAAGCTAGGCTACCGCTTTATAAAAGGAAAGCATTAAATAAATAGTCAAGTGTATAACACAACAAATTTTCAAAATATCATAACACTTTAGGATCAAAGTAAGGTTTAATGTCAATAAGTTACAAAATTAAAAAAAAAAAAAAATAGGTAAACTTTGTACGCCTGTACCATGGTATACAGGAACGCAGTATTACACACCAATATACAGGGTTATCCAAATTAAGTGTCCACCATTGGTAACTTTGTTATTAGTGAAAATACAAAGATGTTTAAATTAGCAAACTAGTATCATTTTTAACGCTGGTAAAAAGGAGAAATAGAAAAAAACAATTGAGAAACGTATTTTTGAGTTTTTCAGTAAAATAACATTTTTTTAAATGGAGACCCCTGTATATTATATTGTTTTCTGTTAAAACATCAAATTTTAAACAAAAAAGTTTATTATGACTTTTCCGCTAGAGTCAAAAATAAAGTCAAAATAACGATAAATATTTTTAATTATTTGCAGTATTAAAATATTAAGACGGCTATGAAAACAACATGGCCTTCGCGATTTGACAGCATTAAGATAAGCGACAAATTGCTAAACTGGACATACTCGCAACTAGAAGGCTTTGGAAAACAATGATAAAATCAAATAATGTCAAACATTAGTGTGTTGCTTATAAACTTAAAGCTTATAAACAATACTTGTTTATAAGCTTTATTGTGTCAGTCATTAATTTAAAGAAAAATGTTCTCTCATGAAGAAAAGTGTGATGTGTTAGAATGCTATTTAGTGTGCAGAAAATCCTCCTTGAGAGCAAGAGAATACTACAGTGAATTATATCCCGCTCGCATTCAACCGTATGAACGATATTTTCTGAGACTTTATCGAAAATTTAGGGGCAACGAAAATGTTGTTGCTAAAACAAGGACAAAAAAGAATTCACAATAACCGAGGCCACGGAAATTGCAGTTATTGGATATTTCGAAGCATATCGTGAGAATTCAATAACAGATATTCTCAAAGACTCTAATTTCAGTTATGGTATTGTTCAAAGGATTTTAAAAAAGTACAAATTTATTCCGTATAAGTACCGACCAGTTCAAACGCTTTTGGCAAGGGATCCAGAGAGAAGACTTGTTTTTTGCCATTGGTATCTTAACTTCTGTCGCCAAAATATAAATAACTTTCGCTACATTTTATGGACAGATGAATCAAATTTCTCAAATTCTGGAATGTTTAATAGAAAAAACCACCATTATTGGTCAAGAGAAAATCTTTTGTTAGTACATCCAAGAGGTCCACAAGTCCGTTTCAGTTTCAACGTTTGGTGCGGTATAAATGGTTCAAAAATTGTTGGTCCGCTCTTTTATGAGGGCACCCTAACTGGTGAAAGATATGTGGAATTTATGTCAGAAATTTTGAATAATTTCTTAGACGAATTGGATCTTATAAGTAGACATCATCTGCATTTTCAGCAACATGGCGCACCTGCCTACAACTCCAGAGATACTTATCATTTTCTAAGTACTACTTTTAATAATCAGTGGATAGGAACAAATGGCCCAATCCAGTGGCCTCCCAGATCACCAGATCTAACCCCACTTGATTACTTCTTGTGTGGTTACTTAAAGAACTTTACAAGCGAAGGTACGATAACGTCGACGCTTTAAAGACTGCAGTTAGGGAAAAGATAACCCAAATAGATGGTAGGACCATACTTAAGACAGTTCGAGCAGTTGAAAAACGTGCCCAAAAATATTTTGAAGAACAAGGTGGTATTTTCGAGCATCTTCTTTAAAAAAACAATGTTATTTTAGTTTGTAAGATTATGAGTTGATGTTGAAAATAAAGTTTGTCGATACAATTTAATTGTTTCAGATTGGGGGCCATAACTTCAACAATTTGTAACCTAGGAGAAAAGTCATTATAAACTTTTTTGTTTAGAATTTGATGTTTTAACAGAAAAAAATATAATATACAGGGGTTTCCATTAAAAAAATGTTATTTTACTGAAAAAATCAAAATAACGATTCTCAATTGTTTTTTTTTATTTCTCATTTTTACCAGCGTTAAAAATGCTACTAGTTTGCTAATTTAAACAACTTTGTATTTTCACTAATAACAAAGTTACCAATGGTGGACACTTAATTTGGATAACCCTGTATACCCATTGATTTATAGTATTAAAGCATAATTTATTTATAGTAAAGAAAGAAATAATATATAAACATATATTCTACGCTTATAATTTTTTTCTGCAATAGCGGCGCGCCAGAGCCCTTCTTCACGAGCCCCAACTAATTTATTATCTTTCTTCAACTGCCTCAATTACACATTTTAAAATTTATTTCTAGTTTAAACTGTAAAAAGACCGTCAAACAATAAGTCAAAAAGTAGCTAATTTTATTTTTCAGAGCTTCATTAGAATTTTATGCTTCTTATTCCCATTAAAAAGTTATATTTTTTTTTAAGTTAAAACATTTAATCGTACCTATTTAAAAAATTGGGTCCGTAGGGGTTTTTTAATGAGCTTCTGGAATCCTAAGACCATCTAGTTAGGTTTTTAAAGGTTTAGAAGGCACAGCGTCTCAGCGGGATATTCAATTATATATAAATTAAAACTCACAGTTTGTATTTTTTGAGAACGTACTTAATTAATAAAAAAGTGTTTTAGCGCTTAACGACGTAGAACGAACTATATTATGTTTGCACTTTGACGTAAACTTAGGTAGGAATTAATCTTTTTTAAATAAGGCTCTTTTCCTTAATTTAAAATAAAATATTTATCTTGGTAAGATGGTAAATAATATTTTTAAGATTGGACGCACGTAATGTGAATAACACACGTAACGTTTTATCGTGTATTCTTCTCTATCGTAACTTTGTTATCGTTTTACATAAGCGCCGTATTCTAATAATATGTAAAAAAATTGAAAAGGCTACGTCAAGTGCTTTCTAAGATATTCAGTTTTAAGAATGGTCCGTTTTACTGACTGATCCACTTACTTATTGACTTATCAACATTAAAGGGCACTTCCAAGGGAGTGGAGACTTAAAAGCTATGTTAGTAGATTATACCGCACATTTCAATTCAAAAAATAATGTATTACCAATTAACGACAATTTAGAGCGTTTTCCACCTATTTGATTGGTTATTTCCTGTCAAAACCAAGAACCAGTAGCTATGCAAATGCCGCTACAAAATGATATTGATACTTCTTGCTGTCAAAGTAGTGACAATCTTGGGGTGGGCCTTGATTTAGGGATTTAAAACCTGGATCCGAGAGGGTCTTTGCATGTATCATAGACCCCAGGCCAAGGCTTTGGGGGCTGATAGACAACGTTATTCCCCACTTTGACTTCCCGGTATGGCATCCCAAATGTGTAGCTTTTGGGAGGTGATTTTTCAAACATGTAATTAATATCCATGCCCCGGATAATAGGCCCCACTTTGATTCTTGATTTATGTCGTCAAGAAGGTCGCCAAAGTCCTCGAACCCAATATGCCATACCAATATGGCGTCCCCAAGGTCGCCATCCCGACCAAAAGGTAATTTTTCCACTTCGGACATGGACCATAAGCCCACGCTGTTGTTTCGCGATCTTTGTTAACATTGAACTATAGAACAAAGAACTCAAAACGCCATACCTCTGGGGCATCGCCAAATGGCCGCCATAATGGGGCAAGGAGGTATGGAGTTTTGAAATATTTGTTTTACAATTTATTGTTAACAATGATCACGAAACAACGGCGTGGGCCCATGATCCATGTCCACAGTGGGAAAAATTACATATTTCGGTCAGTATGGTCTGACTTTAAGTGACGTTTTTAGGTAGTAGTTACTTAAAATAACGTCCGTGGTGGCACTACCGCGTTGTCTAAAAAGTGCTGTGAAATGCAATATTTGCATGTTTCAGTGCTTGGACAGCGTTGACGGAACTGGGGAAAAAGATGGGTTAAACATCGGAAAACCCGACACTCACGGTACTACGGTACTTAGGAGCATATATTTTATGTATATGTCTAGAATATATTATATATTTGTATGAAAAATCCTTTGTGAGCTTTCACAAAGATAAAAGAAAAATAAAAAATATTGGTATGACACATTGAGTTTGCGGACTTTGGCGACCTCCGTGACGACATAAAAGAAGAATAAAAGTGAGGCCTATGATCCAGGGGCATGGAGATTAATTACACGTTTGAAAAATCAACCCTTCTAAAAGCTACACTTTAGGGATGCCATACCGGGAATTCAAAGTGGGGAATAACGTTGTCTATCAGCCCCCAAAGCCTAGGCGTGGGGCCTATGATACATGCAAAACCCTCTCGGCTCCTGGTCTATTAGATTAATAAAATAGGTTACAAAATTGCTTTTTGTTTAAATTATTCTTTAATATTAAGGCTAATATTTATTAGCCTTAATATTACATGCGTAAAGTTTCATATTAAAAATATGTCTCCAATTTCTTGAAGTTTAAATGCAAAATCTGCCAAGTCGACTTTTGAATATCGAATAATTATTTACTTGTCGGGTTTAGATTTTTTAATCATACCTTTTTTTGTTAAGAAACTACCCTAGTGTATTACAAATAATATAATACTTTTAACTAAACTTTTTTCCTCGATTATTTTAAACACAATTAAAAGTTATTGGCGGGTTTTGCTACGGGTAGCGCTGTTGCCAATTGTTTTTAAAATTTTTCAATGGGGAAAACATTATTATTATTTTTTTATTTGTAGCCCTAAACATTTAAAACTTAGTTTATTTAATTAGCAAATTAATCACCGATGAGCGATTAAGACAAAAGTTTGCTATTGTTTAGCTTTTCAAAAATAATTGCTACTTAAGTTGACAAAAATCTGTCAAGTTTAGACACATATGACATATATAAACTTTTTGACTTGATCCAGAACTAAAACGTAGAAAATAATTTTTAACAATAAAGAGTTTTTGTTACAGTACTAGAAAGTCAAATATTGACTAGTTAGTTTAAATTAAGATTAAAGTAAAAATTGAGTTTTTAACCAAGTAATTTAATTTAAATAAAAAAGCGTGAAGTGCAATTTACTATATTATTATAATAACTCTAATTTTTTTAATAGCCACCAATAAAATTTAATATTAAGCACCTTACGCTTTTTTACTATAAATAAATTATTTTATTAATATCCTAATTTTAACTTTAATCTTATTTCAAATTAATTAGTCCTTATTGATTTTATTTGACTTTCTATCACAATCACACAAATTCTTTATACATTATATATAGAAATTGTTTTTTATTTTTAGATTGGTTTGCCATAAGAGAGTGTTATTCATATTTTTTCCATAATTTATTTTTTTATTTATAGTTTAAAAACACCACCAAAAGTAATTTTAATTAAAGACCTAATTTTTAAATTATCTTATATTTGTCGATAAATCTAAACTTTCTTTATTCTTGTTTGTGTTTTTTTTCGTGTGTTTCGATTTACTTAGGATTCCGTCATAGTATTTTTTTACAAGTTTTTATTATTTTTTTTATTCAAAATTAGTTTAAAGTATTTAGTTTGCAATATTCGTATAATTTTTTTCTTAAAATTAAACACTATTGTACATTAAACTTAAAAACGGTCCATTGTTATACGTTTGACTTAATGAATTCAAACAATGTTTATAAAATGCATGTAGAAAAACGCTGTAGCGACATCTATGGTATTTGCATATATTTCAGTAGTATTTTTTTAAATTATATCGATAAAGAAAAAGACACTTAGGTACCGTCGTTTTGTGAAAGGTATACAGTTGGCCTGCAAACTAGTCCCGATATTTTTTTCTTTTTATCCTAATGATTTTAGTCGGGAGATTAGAACAAAGTTATAAAATAATTGTATTGTCATGGACTCTTGACCCCTGTACAAATTTTCAAGGGAATTAGGCTTCTTGCAATAGGTAAAAATTACGTCAAAAGATATCCCTACATACATACATACAAATAGGGCAAGGTAAAATGCATGTAAAAATGGCTATTGTGTTCTTTTAGAGCAATAAATTTTAATTTAAATATAACGTACTCGCATGGTCAATAGAACTTTTGTAAAAAATCGAAAACCATTAAAATGTTTTTTTTTATATATAAAATTTTATAAGTGCATTTGGTTTTAAACCATATAAGCGTATTTTGGTGAATCCATAAATATTTTTATAGCCAATAAATTTACGGTTGGAAATAAACAGCTTGGGAAAATAAAACACTTTATTTTCAGCTTTTAATTTTTCGCGTTGTAATTTAAAATTTTATTACCAAGTCTAATTTTGTTCTAATAAAAGTAGAAAATATAATGGGCAATAGAAAACTTTATAAGAAAATCATAAAATTATGCTTTTTGAATGGGACATTAGGATATTTTTAAGTTAAGCGAAGTTTAACCTGTGTTTGTCTCATTGTATTTTTTATTCTAATGCAATTATAAAATATACAACTTATTTGCTAAAAATAAAAATAATATTATATTTTTGTTTAATAAATAAATATAGTACATAAACATTTAACTATTATAAGAAATTTATACTTTGTGCACACTTAGTTATTGCCTTTAACCCCAATAATACAAGTCCCGGCCGTTTAAATCTAAAGGTATTTGTTTTTTTTTATACAACCAATTTTAATGCCAGGAAAAATAAAGTCTCAACTACCACTAATTAAATATACAGGGTGTTAAAAATATGACTCACCTTTTTTTATGCACTTTTTAAGATGGAAAAATGGAACTTGGAATATCATATTAATTTGACGTATTTTGACAAAGCACGTAACTTTTGGTGTCTTCCGGTTTCACCGAAAACGGTCTCAACTTTTAATTTTTAAATGAGACACCCTGTATATTTTTAAATTTTTTGATTTCTGAGTAGGTTCCGCATCTAAACAGTTCCCTATTTGTCAAACTCTAAAAGCCAAAAATTAAAAAAAACACAATTTATTGCAACTCGTTGGACCTTAAAAAAATCAAAATTTAGTTTTAATTTGCAATGGGAATTAACTATTTTGGGGCCCAGATACTTGCAATAAATGGGTTTTAATTTTTTTTTCTCGAAAACGAAGCAAGATCGGAAAAAGTATCCAGTAACAATAAAGTTGAATTTTTTGTTGCCTAATCTAATAAAAATTGCAAAATAGTTAGTGACGTACATTTTTTCACTATTATTTTCGATAAGGTCTCCCTTGAAATACCATTGGAATTATTATTTTTAATTTAATAAGGCCTACATTAGGCCTTAATTACTTTAAATATCACTGACAAATTTTAGAAAGATCGGCTACAGTGTAATTAAAATAATTACAAAAAACCTACTTTTTTAAAAGAAATCTTAAAAACTATGCATTTTCGGTCCCATATTTATGAAAATATATTTTTTTTTATTTTTCAATAAGAAATGGCATCCTTAAATTCTGTTTTGCAGTTTTCAAATACTTTGTATATAAAGCAAAAATAATTGTGAGTATTGGTCGTAGAGGGAAGTCTCATAATTAAATTTTCTGCATAAAGATATCTATCGCATTTGGGCCCTTTTTTAATTCCAATGGACTTAATTAATTTTATCCATTTAGGATCCCCTATTACTACAAACAACGCTCAATTAAAAAAAAAAAAAAAATCGGTCAAAGATATTTGAATATTTTTTTTTTAAGTCTGGTATTTAAAAAAAAATAACATCCTGTATCTCGGGCCTATGTTTATATAAACTTGTTTTCATAATATTCCTTGAATATTGCCGCGGCTTTTTAAAACACCCTGTATACTCATCGCAGTTAAATAAAAAGTTTATCCCATTAATATTTGAACAATCCCTGTAACACTATAGAAAAGCCCTAGGTATTTGTTCAAATTTATAAACAATTCTTTAGCCCAAACCAATTGAATTTTTTCGCAATTTTTTTAATCGAAATTTTACCAAAAATGTGTTGCAATTAGCAAAATCTGGCGTAATATTTTTTCACAGTATGATATTTTTCTTGAACGAGCATTAGAAAAGTCTAAGGTATTCTTAAAAAAATCACGCAAAAAACTGCGCTCTTTTTGCCTTTGTTTTTATTTGTTGCTACTTTGCTACAAGCATAGTGCATTTTGCGATTCCTAACCTATTCTATTTTGTAAAAAAATTAATTATAAAACTTTTCTTTCCTTGCAATTTTCTCTACTACCAGTTATGAGCAGGTGATTTAGACAAAGGCGATTTTTTTTAAATTTTTCTTTACAATTTGCATATCTGAATCTAAAAGTGAGGAGGGTGATAATCATCACTGCACCTAGTAGTAGGCCTGTTGTGTTATCTCGTAAGGAAAACTCCTTACTCCGTACGGCGCCCATTCTACTGATTTGAAGTAGTTGACAGCGTCGCCGAAGGGAATCCATTTAATGTCGGCCAAGGAAATCCAATACTCGCCCAGCCTCTTGGACGAGAGTGCAGGGCAGTCACAAAGGATGTGCTTCACCGTCTCGTCTTCCATTTCACAACCTCTACACATTTATAGCCATTCTAAAGAGGTGCTTTTGCAGTTGACAACGTTTAGTAAGAACGCCCGTGATTAGACGAAGGTTCGCCCTAGGCATTGTCAAGTAATGTTTTGCTGTATCTCTGACAGAATAGTTTAGTAATTCCCTGGAAAAGTTACAGTTTACTGTTTCAACTCATCGTCTTGAAAATTGCTGGTGAAAGTGTCTTATGATTGGGCACCTTATCGTAAGCCCTGTAAGACCTACGAACGGTTCAAGTTCAAAAGGTTTGGTCCCGGCAACCTTCCTGGCCAACGAGTCAGCGATGCAGTTGCTTTAGGAGTGAGCGTGTCCTTTGATCCAGTAGAGGGTGACCATACTCTTACTGGAAGCGTCCACAAGGGCACGGTAACATTCTAATACCAGACCCGAGGTGTAACGTGATCTCCTTAAGGCTAGTAGTGTCTGTCTGCAATCCGTTTGGATAAGCACGACTTTATCAGTGATGTTCCTTCTGTTTATTTCTTTTGCATCTATAGCTATGCCTGTAAGCTCAGGTAAACGCTCACTTGCCAACTTACCCGTAGCCCATTTAATGTTTAAGTAGGAGATCTACTATAAATTCTACATCCTGTACCTTCTTTTGTTTTCGAGCCGCCATTGTAGATGTTTATCCCACCTGTTACGTTTGTGTTGGATTCTCCTTTGATGTCAATATTTTAGGGTTTGTTAAAAACAAAACATGATGCAAGAAATTTTACCTAAAATGTTTCGAACTGCTGATAAAAATGTCATTTGATTAGGTCTCTTATCGCATAACCTGTCACACGTACTAAAGGTTCGGGTCAAAAAGGTTTAGTCCCGGCAGTCTTTCTGGCCAACGAGTGAGCGATGCGGTTGCCTTTGGAGTGAGCGTGTCCTTTGGTCCAGCAGAGTCTAAAACATCTAATTAAATTGTAAGTAAAAACATGCCTAAAACCTTGTATATCCAATAATTGATTTTTTTTTTAATTGATCTAATATACCAGCCTTTGTGTGTTGTCATAAAGATAAAGCAACGAAATGTTAAACCATTTTAACCCTAGAACGCCAACGTTCTAAAAACCTACGGTAATGCCAACCATACGTAAATTTTACGTGTATAAAACAGATTGTTACGCAAATAGAAATTACAGCGTTTATTTTTCTAAAAAGGTGGTAGATAGTGAAACAAATTTTGGTTCTAAAATATTTTTAAGTATGATAAAAATACAACAAATGAAAAATATAACTGCACAAGGCAAAACAAGGCTTAACATGGTATAAAAATAATATATGGCATAGAGTTACATTATTTATTGACATTTTGGACACATTCGTTGCATATTTTAATTTGATGTTCTCCACAGAGTGCTCGTGGACATTTGTGGCAGTAAGTTGTCGTCATCCTTTTTTAGCAGACGGGCAGATGCAGTAGGAACGTTTTCCCTTTTGTTCTACTTTGGGGGTCACTAAAGGTTTCTCTCCAATCACATTAGATATACATTGCTTCAAATTTCTGGGCAATGTAGGAATACTGCGCCTTATTTCTTGCCAAGGCATGGTTAGCTGTTCATGAAGTGACAGCATATATTGGGCCCTAGATACCGGCTTTTTGTTATTAGTTGTCATATTGTGATTATAAATGACGTAGGAATTGATTGCGGCAATATTCAGCATATTGTAGAAAAAACAAAGAGGCCAGCGTCGTGTCTTTCTGTTACAACTCATGTTCTGGGCCATTTGATCAAATGCGTCTACCGCTCCTTTCGTGGAGTTATAAACATGTACTATTTCTGGCTTAGAAGTTTGGGGATTTAGGGCGTTTGAGGTGTGCATCGTAGATAACAACAGGACGTTTTTATTTTCTTTTGGCTTGTAGGAAATTAAAGTAGAATCTTTAGTAAAGGCAGCCATAGAAGTTTTACACGGTCTAGATTTTATATCTAGTAGTTGTGGAGGTATCTGTGGTTTGTTCTTTTTTAGCGTGCCAACGATAGTCAATTTAAAAGGAGTTTTAATTAATTTATTTCCCAGAGGGATACTTGTGAACCAATTGTCCATCGTGATGTTTCGATTAGTTCCCCAAAGTGGTTCAGTCAATAACTCCACAAAATAATTGGCCAAAGGAGCTCCTTTAGTGTTAGTCGATTTTCCAAGATAGGGGCTCGCGTTGACAACATATTTGGTTGCAACGTCACAGAGCATAACGATCTTTATACCATATTTATTGGGTTTACTTGGTATGTAGATTCTAAATGGGCACCTTCCACGAAAACCCACTAGCTGCTCATCAATGCACAAATATGCACTAGATTTGTAGTTTGTTGTGCAATTTTTTATGAATTTATTCCATAAATCCGCTATAGGGGCGAATTTAGTTACTTCTTTTCTTTCATTTCTTGTCTGTTGGTCATCAAACCTCAGAGCATACTGTAAGAAGAGGAACCTTGTTCTACTCATTGTAGCTCTATATCTGGAGCCTGAGTATGAATCATTGAATAGGAGTTCAGCTGACAGGTGGTTATCTTTCAAGACGGCAGTTAAGATTAAAAGTCCGAATAAAGCCTCAGTTCACTTATTGACGTTACAGAAGTGGATGAATTTTGTTTTTATATTTTTCTTGTAAAACAAGTATTTTTGATTTGTATATATCAGTACGTCCGAAAGTATGTCATCGTTAAAAAATAAAGAAAACGTGTCATGAGGCTCAATAAGATCTTTAGCTGTGCCAACTGGACCAGGTCTAATATATACGACATTCCTTGCTGAAGTTTTCCCCTTTTCGGATGTTAGCGAGATACCACTCCACTCATACCCATCTTTCCCAAATAAATTAACAGGAGAAGTGTTTTCCTGATACATCTGGGTACTTACTGTATCGCCTGTGCAAACTGATTTTGAATTGGATGGAATAGCATCACCATGGGTCAATTTTACCTTTTTTCGCTGCAATTTGCGGGAAGGGGTATCTTGTTTTCTTTTCTGCCCACTACTCCATATTGCCTCTAGTTCCTCAGCGTATAAATCCTCATCTAATGGATCTGGAACATAATTTTTGTCATCAACGCTATCATCGCTGTCATAGTCAACATCTATTTCTTCTGGATCCTTGTCTTCAATGTCGCTTATATCACTAAAATCGCTTGCTGCAAGTATATCCTCTAAGTCCTTATCACTCAATATCTTTTTGGACCTTAAAATATCTTTCGCACTCATTCTGGCTAAAAAAAAAGTACATTTATAGGCAAATTAAAATATGACCTCCAAAATTATACTCACGTTTTCGCCAACTATACGTAAAAATTACGTGGATTAATTATCATTAAACGCCAACAATACGTAAAATTTACGTGTAGATTTTCACTCCTACTACTGTCACACCCTAACACTGTCTGACGCGATCCCGAAATCGATGGATGTTTGGAGTAGGGGAAGCACTGCCGGGGCGCTCGCTCGCGAAGTATTTATTTACGGTGATTCGTTCGGAATTAAAAAGTCATACGTAAATTTTACGTAAGTTGGCGTTCTAGGGTTAAATATTCTTTTGTAAAAAGGCATAAGTTTTTATTTTATGTATATGGTTTTCAAGAATAAATTTCAAGCTGCTGGCTAACATAATAAATGTAGATAAATTACTAATAATTATATTACACTGTGAGTCAGAAAATTTATAAGACCAATTTTTTGTTTTACCATTTATATATATTTTTTTTATATGACGGCCTTATTAATGACCTCGTTTTAATTGCATAACAAGACCTGGGTACCTATTAGTTTGAAGGCGTCAAATTTTTAATATTTTTTTTTTAAATACAGTTTTTTTCATAACCTAAATTAAAAAAATTAGAAAAATACTTTTTAGACATTAAACATATTTTTGGTAATTGTATAAAATCGTCGGCCCACTTTTTCGGGATGTAAAATTAACATGATTATTTTTTTTTGAGTTGTCAAATATTTTTGATTTTAGAGTCTATCAAAAACAAAAAAAAAACAAAAATGTCAACTTTTCGATTAAAAAAAAATCCTAAAGTTGATATATTTATTTTTTAATTGTTTGTCTTTACGCGTTATATATAAAACATGTCACAAAATAATGTTAATATATAATGAATGCATTTTATTTTATTTTTAAAACATTTTTTTTTCTTAAAAGATTCGTAAGTCCGCCGTAAAATAGAACAAACTAAAAATTAAACACGTTGATATTTCTATTTATTGATTTTTAAATCCCATGGTTTTTATTTTTTTTTTTTTTTGAATATGTAGTAACAATAAATCCAGTAAAAATAACCTAAACTAGCCACAACAATAATTAAATTTTGGGTAATAAATATCAAAGGTAAAAATGCTGTTTGTAAAACACAATAAAATAGGTGATGTCAAATATATTTTCATCTAGTTTATTAATTAACAAAATAAAAATTAGCCTTAAAAATACAGTCAGATATATTGACACAAGCAAGGCTATCAATCAGTATTTTATGATTGACACTATATGAGATATTCATATTTATGTGTAAGGGAAAAGAAAATAAGGACAAAAATAAAATTCACATAAAAATATCATAAAATTTTACTACCATCAAAAATATGTGTTTTATTTTTATTGCATTGCTGCCTTTTTGTGTATTGATGGTTTTTGATTAATTTAGAAAAAATAATGTTAAATTAATAACGAATTTTGGCTTGTTTTCTTTAAATATTTATAAAAAGTTATTGTTAAAAAGTTTTTTTTCAGTATTTATTAACTGGAATTTTGGGTCCCATGTTTTTAAACTGTGACATAACAGTAACTTTGTCTGACTAGTGAGTAAAAATTTGTAAGGTTTTAACAGGTATTGGCGTATTAATAAAGCAATAATAGTTCATTGTAATAAATAAGGTGAACATGTAAAAGCTTGTTGCAACGTACTTACGGCTTAAAATCCAACAAGGATTTTTAAAAATGAAAAGTAAAAACACCATTTTAGCGATCTAGTGGACGTTTAGCACATTTCTTAATAGTAAAACCTTATACTTTTTGAGCTACGCGAGAAAACGTATGTTTTTAAAAATTGTTAAAGTTTTATATAAAGTTATACAGGTTTTTTAAATAAATATCCTTACAAACATATTAAAGTTTTTAAAGTTATTACCCAATAATATTCTGGGATCAAAATTTTATGGATATATCAAAACCTTTGTCGTTTGCGGTAATAGCGGCAGTATTCTGTGTGGATAGATCAATCAAAAAGTTTTTATAAGTAAGGGTCAGCAAATCGAGTATAAAAACCCAACAAAATCCTAAAATATTATAAAAAGTTATTTTATAAAGCTTACACGTTAAGCCAATTTTCTCGTTTTAACAAAAGAATGAACAAAAAACTTTTTTATTTGGATGCCAAATAAAACCTATGGACCTTGTTTTTTAAAATTTTGTTTAAATGATATAAACGAGAATAATGTATTATTTTTTTACCAAAACACCTTTGTAAAATAAGGGCCAAGTTTCTATTCAAAAATATCGGCCTCTTTAAGCACTGAGATCTAAAATTAGACAAAGTTCATTTTTTACTTGGCAAGTTTTATACTAATCTGTCTGTATTGGGACTAAAAAACTTGCTTAGTAGTCAAAAAAGAACTTCTAATTGTAAAGCTCGGTTCATTAAGAAGTCGAGTTTTAAAAAAGGAACATGGCCCCTATTTTACGTAAGTGTTTAGAGTGGGATCTCCTCTCCTTTTTCTGTGTTTAATGAACGAAATAAAATCCGGAGTGCAGTTTAAGTTAAAAGACAATTATGATTCAGAATCTCAGGTTCAGTCAAATTGCAAACTTATAAAATATCCCCAAGTTTACAACATTCCCCCCCCTGTTTCAGGGTTTCCCCGGTGTAAACTTTGCTTTTTTAGATTTTTTCCTATTTTTTATCCTAAATTCTAGTTACATCCAAATTTTTTTTTTTTTATTCCCCCCAGGAAGTGTCACTTTTTTTAAAAAAGAAAAAATGAAATGGTAAGTAAGAGAGTTAATATTAACATAGTTTTCCACATTTATTAACTAACAAAAAAAATATATATAAAATTTTAAAATACTTATGTGAATTTATGCCCCCAATCTCATATTTTTAAATTTTTTGTTTTCAATGTCCCTTTAAAGATATTTTTAATATAATTTTTTTTTTTTTGTTATAAAATATTAAAGTTTATGATGTAAAAATTTTCTAAATAAAAATTTTTTGGAAATTTTAACTAAATAACAAAATAAATTTTTTTAAAAAAATTAAAAATTTTTAAATAGTACCAATGCTAATTTAAAACCCCGTTACCAGCTAAACCAATTTTTTTACTAATAAAATTTTTGGTTTTTTTTGCATAATTTTTTTTTGAAAATTTCATTAATAAAACCCTTAAGCCAAAAAAAGTTTTCCAAAAAAAGAAATAATGATAAAGCGGTTTTCAAGCTCTTTATATCTTAGATGTTTTTTATTCTCGGCAAGACAACCCCCTTACTGATTTAGAAGTTTTGTCCAGAGGGGGATTTTGCAAGTGTATGGCTGCACGTAGCACCAAAAAGGAAATTTTTTTTTCATTTTCCGGGGAATTAAAAAGGTCATTCCATTTACACGTTCTTCCCCCTTTTTAAAACTAAAAGAGGTTTTTCACAGAAAGATTTTCAGCTAAAATCAGAGCTCTTTGAAAATGTCATTTTTTCACTGTGTCTAGAAGAACGTCCTGCGCTTTTTTGCACCTTAACCCATGAAGGCCATAAATATCAGCATTTTCGCCGCAAACGCAGGGGGCTCTCCACACACGGGAAAAACCCCAAGTCTAAGAGCGATGGAAATAAGGAATGTTTTGTTATCTAACAAATTTTCCAAGGACATGGAAGTGCGTTAATCCAAGCATTTTTTTTAGGGGCCCCCCATAAGTAGACATCCTTTTATCTTCACTTGTCTGGCATATATTTGTATTTTTTTTGTGACAAGCTTGGCAAATCAAATAGTCAAAATTTTTTGTGTTTTTTTGGTATTTTTGTGGTTGATTTTAAAAAAATTTCAAACAGATAACCATCTTATAAAACAATTGCGGGGGCCAAAAAAAATAAGAAAGGAAAATTTTTTTGGGAAAAAAATCTAAAAAGGGCATTAATTGAACCTAAAGAGACAGAAATAGACAGGGGTGAATGTTCTTTATTCCGAACCTCCAAATTTTTCTGGAAGGGTGCTTATGACCAAGAATTTAATTTAATATCAGAGTGTGTTATCCTTTAAAAAAAATTGTGATACTTTTTTAAATTCACGAAGTAAATTTTGGGGGGTTTCCAACAAGGTGAACATCTTAACAAATAGGTTCGAGGGATAGCAAAGGAAAAAATTTTTGTAAAAAAAAGAAAAAAAGGCCCCCCAAATTACACTTATCCCCAAAATTTAAATTTAAACCCCAAACTTTACTTCCCCCGATTATTTTATTAAAAAATTTCTAAAACCAAATTTGGGTTTCCAGCACATGTACCGTCATCTAGACACCAAAGATTTATTTCTGTATCTAATGATGAAATAAGTGGTTAAACAATAATAAAGTTATAGTGGAAATTACTTGATAAAAAAACCTTTTTTGTAACATACACTCTGGGTACGTCAGACAGAAACTGGTTTGGCGCACTATAATACGCTCAAAAAAATTCGCGAGGTTAAAGCACCGCCTAATAAAAAAAATTTTTTTAAAAAAATTTTGGCAAAAATTTACATCATTCCTATCCCCAAAATACAAAACCCTAACATTTTTTAATTTTTCTTTTTTTTTGGGACTGGGATAATATTCACTTGTTTTCAGCTAATGGGGTAAATGCACATGGTAATAAAATAACACAGATAGAGAATCGTAAATAAAAAAAAAAAAAAAAATAGTTATAAATTTAGTTTATCAGAACCCGCCGTAGTAGATTCTATGCCTCGGAATATGTACAAAATTCAGTTAATAGAGAAAATAAAAAAAAAAATTTTTGGGGCCCCTTTTTTAAATGAAATTCAGCCAAGGGGGAAAAAAATCGTTTAATATTTAAAAAAAATTAAATAAGATTAATTAATAATGAAAAACTATGGCAACATAGACATTTTTTAAAATTTAATACAAACTGGTTGTCGCAGATAAATAATTTATTTTTTTGGTTTAGCGTTTAAAATTGAAAAACGTGGAAAAAAAAACAAAAAATATTTATTTGGAAGGAAAAAAGGCAAAAAAAAAAAGATAGGTTTGGCATGCTAACAAAGTACTATTACATATTTTTTAAATAAAACAAGCACTACGATAGATAGCTTAAGTGAGTAATACTGCAAAACATTTTTAACTGTGTTTTTTTAACAGATTCTTTAATATAATTTTTGCTTATAACATTTTATTAATAAATTAGGTCATATCTGAAGTGGACAACAATTTTATACATCATAGACTACAGCCTTTTGCAATCAAAATTATTTTAATATTAAAATTAAAGAAAATTATATGATTTCTTGTGAAATTTCATCAATAATACAAGACTTTTTAATAAAGGCACTAATAAATGAAAATATTTTTTTTGTTTTAAAAAAAATGTTGTTTTAGTTTAATAAACAATAGTAAAACCATTTAGTTTCTATATTTTATTACTTATTTTATTCTATAAGCGAATAAAATAAATGAACGTTTTAATTTGAATCATTACCTTTTTTTTTCCCGCTCCATGGCCTGAATTTATCAGGGGGAAAATATCCAAAACGGGAAAACAAAAAACACAGAGCGGCGTATATACCTCTCTCGCCTACCGATTACCACATCCGCGAGCGAGAGAGAAAGGTTGTACTAAGCGTAGCTTAGGACCTTGCAATCTGATAAAACTTGGATTTCCAAGGACATAATTGTCTTAAAGTTTAATATACAAGTAGGATTTTATTCACTAAACAAAGAAAATTGCTACATTTTACTTTTCAGACCCAAACC